>VVHJ01032366.1:24056-64326 GCA_015107715.1 Tylochromis polylepis
CGAGAGCACTGTAGGTAGGCAGTGAAAGTAATGGTGCTGTTTATGGATTGGGGCTATTTTGTACATCAAAGTACACAGAAAAGGAGAGAGAGAGCAAGAGACAGAGAGACAGAGGGAGCGAGAGGAAGGGGAAGGTCTGCTGCAGGCCATTTGATTGTCATTGTTTCTCCTAGGTCATGTGGGAGTGCATATGCCTTGTTTCTATTCTTTTTGTTTTCCCTCTTCTGTTCTTTCTTTCTCCCCAGTAATATCAAGCTGCACTGTTAAAAATGCCATTGACATAAGACTATAACAAGCACAGCTAGCTCGTCTTTGTTGTTTCCATGGATCAAAAACTCTGTGCTCTGTGTCCTGCCTCTCTCTGTGTCTCTCTAATATGCTGTATGCGACCTACCCTTCTAAGCCTTTCATAATCATTTTAAAGTAGGCAGTCTTAATCGCTTCATCCCTTTCCTTAATCTCATCATACCTATTCTTTAATCTCCTCAGAGAAATACTCTGTCTGCATACACGGTTATTCTTAACATAATCATTATGGATATATAGTCCAAATGAGCATGTTTCAGTTTTTTTCTTTTGGGCCCAAGATTTGATTTCATTACTGCTCACTAATCTAGGTAACCACTGAACATCTGTGTGAGTATCCACACCCCCATGAACACTGTCGACTGTCCGTTTGAGTTTAAAAGTATGGGGCACCAATGAAGGTCTCGGAGGCAAGCGACTAGTGCAGAAAGTCAATGGAAATCAACAGGAGAACGTTGGTCATGCTTTGACATACGTTTACACCAATGCTAATCACACAGTCACAAAATGGATGCTCTTCCTTTTTCTTGACACTCTGCAGAGTGTCCTTCAGGTCTCCTTCCAGCGTCATGTGTGAGAGCCTGTCCAAAGAGATTTGACAAGGGCCCTGCAAGGAGAAGGAAATAAAATCCAGAGAGATGAGGCAAACATATTAATCTTGTTAAGTTAAACGCCGACCCCCACCTCCTCTCTCAGTGCTCCTCTGCTCGACTCCTCTCCCCATTCCCCACCCAGATAATGTGCAGTGCTCACAGTGAAAAATCAGCTAATTTCAGAGCACGACTCAGTCTGGCTTACAGAGGCTCTTAGGGTGGTGGTGAGCTCTGTACAACTCCTCCATTAGTCGCCCCCCACCACCGTCTCCGCCTTTGTCTCTGTCACTGTTTCTGTGTCTGACTGTGTCTTTCTCCAACACACGCGCATTCAATCTTTTGTCCCTGTCTCCATCTCTTTTTTCTCTCTCTCTATCTCCGTCTGCAAAGACATTTACAGGAAAACACACACACACATTTATCTCAGCCCCTCATCCTCGGTCCATCTGTGACCTTGAGATGTATGATGGATGCTGGTCTTTGATGTAAGTGAGTTTTAAGTTTTAGATTGACAGGGATGGAACGTATTGATTACGTTACAGAGAGAGTTTGGGAGTGGGGTGAGAGACAAACATACAATCCCACAAATTACAAGGAAAAAAAGAGGAAAAAAAGAGTGGCTTGTAGTGAGAGTGTAGAGTTGATGGACAATGTTTCCCCCTTGTGGTGCTGGGAAGCAGGTAGGATGTCTTTGTAGTGTGTCTTTAAAAGCCAAGCAAAGCATCTGGGGAAACGGGGGCTGGAGTTTGCTGAGTGCAGTGACTGTGTCCCCCCTGGGGAATGAAAAGGACATGGAAATTAAGCCCAGTGTTCAATTTTGATCTCTGTTTGTTTGCCTTCTCAACTAACCTACTCTCTCTGTCTCTGTCTCTCTCTCTCTCACCCTGAAAAATACAAATATCTTTAATTAGCATGAAAGGAAGCAGCAAACAGATGTGACTCACATCCGATCAGGCACTTTCTGTTGAAGCGAGACCCACTGTAGACTTTATGTTTGAGACTTTCACCCCTGATTGAACCATTTCAAAGGTTCAAGAAAGCCGGTACCCATTTTAGCGTTTTTTATTTCTTTAAAGAGACCTAACTTAATTATTTTAAGAATTTGTCTATTTTACAAAACAAGATGTTAAAACATAACTAGGATAAAACTTAAAAGTACATGACCTCTCAATCCTGTGTCACAAACAAGAAGGAACCGAACTCAGTCTCTCAGATATTCCTTTTTTTTTTCTTTCAGTCGAGCAAATTGGGAAATCTTATCAGTCATCACTGGCAGATGTTGTACAGCAAAAGAGAAAATTGCTTTTTGAATTTCACTTTAGTCACTATCTCTTCCATCCCGTGCTTTCTAGTGATACAGTATGCGGTCTCCACTGAGTAATAAGATTAGTCTTTAGCTTAAGTGACCATTGAAAAGCCCACATCTCTGTCATATCCGGCCAGATTTCCTTTTTACATCCTCTAGATCTTCTTGCTCCTGCAGAACTATAGAGGTCAGGCCACTTATGCTGACGACCATTTTTTAGAGGGCACCAGTGAAAGAGAAGACAGACAGACAAAGAGGTTAAGAGAGAGTGAAAGAAGCTACTGCAGGAGATGGTAGGGCACGAAGTTTTGAAGCGTTTCATCTCTGAACTTTGCAGCAGTATGACATTAAATATATACACTTGGTCGAGTAGGTTTGGGCTAAATGTAGAATTAGAAAGTGGAGTTGTGTCTATGCTAAATTTCAAAGTTGCAGTCACTCTTTGTGGCCTCAAGAATTAATTTGGGAATCTAACAAAACTGACCGACAGAAGGAAGGGAGACACGTCAAAGCTGGACCTCGTGTCACTTTGGCTGTTAGCAGTTGCTGGTATAAAGTGTGTGAGCATGCTTGTACATTCACCAAATGTCCAAGCATATGGCCATCCCATTGCTGCAAAGATGTCATTAATCCTGCACTGCCCCAAAGGCTTATACTATATGGCTGTCATTCTAAGATGTCTCGATACAACTGTGCGTCTCCACAGTTATGGGGCTGGTTTTAAGCTCTTGATGACACTTTACAATGAAAGATGGAGATTATTCCTCAAATGTGCAAGCGAGATAGGGCAGATTATCTCTGTGCAGCTATCTCTACACCGCTGAAACTTAGTACCAGTGCTCTCAGTTTTCCCTGGCAGCCTAATGTTCAGCTGCATGGAGCTTGGAGCTTTAGTTTATTCATGATATCAGAACGTGCCACTTTTCTGCAAGCCTTCTGAAAGGACTTACATAACAAAACAACTGCAGTGCTAATGCTGCAAATATGACCACAAACTGTATTTAGTCTGACAACAACGATACAGAGAGATGATGTTCCTATGAATATATTCTCTTTAGTGACCTCATGTGAGGATTAACTCTATTTTAGGTCAGAGAAAATCTGCTTGTTATGGATTGCATAAAAGTGTCATTTTCCAACTGGAAAATCTTCACAAAGATTACGTGGAGATTGACCAATAACACCACTGGGGGAAAAAAGTGTTTGTGTGATGTTGGGTTATAATTTAAATAGAGTGAGGGAATAGAGAGTGCACTTTTTGGAGCATGGTAGACATTGAAAGGGTGTGTCTAACAGACATCTCCACTTTTTAATAATTTTTAAATTTTTTAAAACACATTTTCCTTCATTTGTGCTTTACTTTACTTTACTAATATTTCAAATGTCCAGTAGCTGTTGCAGAAATTATAACATAAAGGAATAAAATACAAAAAATGTTACATGGGGACTCTTATAGTGCTGGTTGGCTCTCTAATTGCTGCACCAGTATTCAGTCGTGACTCTATAACTGATTAGGGCTCACACATTTAGACTGAAACATCTACTCTATGCTAAACTATGTGTTGAATCAATTTCAGGACAAATAGCATTGAAATGTGCATTTGAAAATGGATGAGCTTGAAGAGATGAACACTGGAAGGCCTCTGAGGGTCCAGCAGAAATCACAGGGGGCATGACATTCTTTAGCTAAGAGAGAGGCAAGAACCCTTTCAAGAACAAGTACAGGAGAATAATTGGAGTACAAGTGCTAGACTCGCATTACCGGATCATGAGGGTAAGTGCTTGAGAGTTTGTGTGTGGTTGTGTATTGGTGTGTGTGTTGGCAAGGAGAGAAGGAGAGAACAGAGACAGATCAAGAGACAGACAGATGAAGATGGAGCCTGAAACACAGAGACAGATAGCCCTAAAGGTTGTATACCCTGGGAAGCCAGAGCAAAGGCGGTAACATGAGCTAAAACCAATGCTTTACAGCTGTTGAGAAAGAGAGAGATGGGACGAAACCTCTCGAGACGAGTTGGAGGTTAAGTGTTAGCTAAATGCCCAGTTTGTGAGTGTCATTGAAATCATTTACCCCATCATACCTCTCAGAGATGAATGGGAATGTTTTTCTTCTATCACTCCTCGTGGTCGTGAAGTTAGCCTGCATCCCTGTATCTCTTGGGGCGGGGGGGTGTTTAAATTTGATGTAAATATTGAATCAATTGGTCATGTGACCCTGCAGTAATATTTATTTTCATTCTCATTCAGCTGTCATGTAGTAAAATCTGTTTGTGAATATCTGAGTGGGGAAAGTGACATTTATTCTGTTGATGTTGAGATTTTGGCTGCTGATCAAAAAGAGAGCATTTAAATGGAAAATGTAAACACTGTGAAGATAGGGCAACCACTGTGCAGGTATACTTTCACAGAAAAAGTATAACATCTGAAAAATACGTTGAAATTGGAATCAACACCCGAGTTACAAGACATGAGAGGAATCCTTTAGGTAAACATCAAAGCTTGTGCGATATTTCTACTTGTGAAAAATACTAAAGAAAGGCATGAACAGGTGCTTTATTGCATTAACTTTAGTCATTGATAGGGATGTCACATTATGCTTTTCTGAGCCAGTCCCAAGTCCTTTTATAATTTTGTGTCTCTGGAGCGATGTAGTTTCTTATTGGCTTGGAAAGAAAACATTATCATTTGTTTGAGTAGTTTAAAAGTTGCCTCTTATTTTGGTTTGTATCATTTCCCTGACAGCTGTGCTATAGACGGCTCTTGAGCTGCTGTGGCTGACATAAAAACTGTAAAAACACTTAAAGTTAAGGGCTGGACAGCTCAAAAATCTGCTGTAATCTTGTAAGGCTGTGGCCACAGCTTCAGGTCTGAATTCAAGTTGGTTTCATCACAAGTGACGCCATTAACGTTGTCTCATTGTTCTCACATTGATATTTGATGCATCTTTATATAGACTTAAATAAGATAGCTTCTTCTTTTGTATGAACCTAACAAGAATTTGGGGTAAAACCTGAAATTTTCCTGGGCTAAAGCCTTCTACGCTCACCTCTGTGTGGTATAATGAACCTGCCACTCTATGTTAAATTGATTAATAAATCACTTTACTGAGCATAACAACATTTTTGCACAATGTTGAGTTTTGATGCAAAGGAAACAAAAAATTGTGAGCCGTGCACCTTTAGTGTACGCCTTTCCAGTGGAGTTAAGCCTAAACATTCTGTCATCTCTAGTTTTCTGAACAAGCAGGACCTGTCAACCTCACATCAAAAACACCACTAATTTGTTATAAAAGGCCACGAGGCTTGTTGAAAGGATGAGTGAGAGGGGCAGATGGAGAGGGAGAGACCAAGAGAGATGTAGTTGCCGTGGACTTGCCAGATGAAAGTACAGAAAGGCATTCTTGACCAAGAAACGGACTCTGCTTCTTTTGTCACCGTGAAGACGTAAAAAGAGACACTCACTTCTTTATATATTGTGAATAGTACATGCTTCAGCATCTCAGCCGCCGACTGAAAATCTAAAGTGTTACTAATGTTTTAAAGTGTTAATGGGCATTACAAGAAAAAGGAAAAAAAAAATGGCACAATTTGCTCCAAAATATCACTAAATACATGGCAAATGTAGAAGTTTGTAAAGCTTTTCTCTCCCATTGCCTTCTGTTGTTATAAATAAGGAGCTAAATTACATTGAATATATTAAACTGATTTATGAACTGCTCAATTCAAATGTTTCATTGGTGGTGAGTGAATAGCTTCAATTATTTACTCAGTATCCATCATTTATGAACGTCCATTATTTGTCTAGACATTTTGTATGATCCTTATAGTGTTCAATGGATTCTTTCCCTGTCGTGCCAGTGAAGCAGATTCAAACTGAACTGAATTGAGATAGACAGGAATGAAAAGAGACAGAGATACAGGGAGATATTGATAGACTGATAGAGTAAGTGTGTTGCATCTTTCGCTCTCCCTCTCTCCCTCTTCATGCTGTACTTCATCAGCTGACAGCTGCTGTGAAGGGTTATCATGATAGCCAACCAGTCAGCGCTGTAGAAAACAAAGGAATACACTCATACTTACAGGCTCCTTTAGTACATATTTGCTATATATTGGAATTTCATTTGTTTCCTTTTTTTCACACTTGACTTTTCTCCCTCTCCCCTTTCTAATCTGTCCTGGTATTTTTTTCCTTTCTTTTGTCTTTTCCCTTTATCTCCTTGAATTTTTGCCTTTGTTTGCTTAATTCTCCAAGTGATTTTGCCATTGGATATTTGGAAACAGATCACAGTCCACAGCTGTACTATTTGAATAAAGCACAACATTATTTCCCAAGACAAATGATTAAAAATTAAACTTTTTTTGATCTACTTGAGACAAATAGCATTTTAGGAACCTTACGATTTTACTCCCTCTGTGGCTTGATAAAAGAGAGCGTATACTTGAGATGATTAAAGACCCAGACCTCTCTCGATGTGTATTAATTAGCTATATCAGTTGTGCCTGTAAATGTGTTCATCTTGGGTTTCAGTGTACTTTTGTCATGTTAAGATGCAATGTAAATCCATTTGTATCTTCAGTGGTAATACAGTTTGAAAAAGCCATGCCTGGAAGACAGCTTTTCTAAAAAAATCTCTTTGATGTGTATGCAATAGATTTTCTGATTAACAAGACTTTTTGGAGGCTGGAGCACTGAGATGATTGATAGTTAGAAACCGACCCTCGAGATGAAAGCTGCTGATGAGTTAAGGATAAAAATCCTCTGAGCTGTCCTCTACACTGCATAGAATGACTTTTTTTTCTCAGTCCGAGAAAGGTTTGGTCCGAGGTTAGTCTAAAACCTTTTTTTCTTCTTTTTTTTTTAAGCTTGTCTATACATGAACTGAAGTACATTTCTTTTGCATTTCTTTTGCTTTCAAAGAACTAGCCTTTCTTGCAATTTTAAAAATGAGTCTTGAGCAATATTCTCTAGGTTTTCTGGAGGTCTTTCAAAATTTTTCTGCTCTTTTCATTTGTAGTCCAGTCCTTATATCTGAACCTTCTTTGACTGAACTGCCCTGATTCTCTTGGTTAAGACCCTCAACACTTACCTATGAATCATTCGGCCATGAAAAAAGCACCTAACTTAAGGAATGAACCAGTGGTGCCTAAAGGTGATAGGTAACTTTGCAAATAACCCATTTTAAATTATATCTCTGGCCACTAGCAGCCTAATTAACACCCTACTGCAAAAACATAATTTGTTCTCATTTCTTTATCTGAATCTATTACATTGGAAATGATAACAAAGACAGGCATAAAATAGTATTTTTGCACCAACCAGGTGATTCCCAGCTATTAACCCAAAAAATCCCATATATTGGCATGATGTGCAGTGTGCCCTTAAAAAATGTGAGGACCAAAGAAGAAGTGGCAGGCCTAAAAACTGTCTAGAGCAGATGATCTGTACGCAGGACATGATCTACTGTTCACTGAAACATCAGCAAAGATGGTCTCGGTGAATGGGTGGCTGTCAAGAAACCATTTTTAAGGAAGCAAATTGGGGAGTAAAAGTTAAGGTATGCCAAATTACACAAGAACTGGAGTGAACATCAGTGGAAACAGGTCTTAAGGATTGATGAATCCAAATATGAATATACCTCAACATTATTAAAGCTGTCTGGGATCATCCTGATAGTGGATGATAACAGAAGCCAGCCAACATCCAAAGAGGAACCTTAAAATGTCCTTCAAGAAGCCTGGAGAACTATTCTTGAAGACTACAGTACTTAACAAAATTTCAAGAAAGTTTGCCTAAGAGAGTTCTAACAGCTTCTAAGAGCATAAATGTAGTCATACCAAATATTGACTTTTAAACTCACTATAATTGTGCAAACTCTTTTTTCCCCATTTGTACTGTATTTTCATTTATGTTTGTGTGTTTCAATAAATAACTGTACCTATTTCCCATTCTTCTAGCAAAATATAAAGAAAAGAAGGGTGTTTCAAGACTTTTGCACAGCATTGTAAATACCAGCTACATCTCTACAGAAAAGTTTTTATTGTCCATAGATTTTTGCATTTATATTACATATAACATGCAGTGTTTACCCACTGGGACATATTGTAAGAATACAGATACGGACAACAGTGAAAAGCCGAATGACACTCATATATAAGCATTGCCGAGGTGTCATCACATCCCGCATTTCATTGTTATAAAAATACAAGGATCTTTTTTCATATACACAAAAAATAAGCAAGGCCCATTTCATACAGTACAAGGTGCATCGCCTTTTTGTGAGTACAATCATAATAGAAAGGAAGTGGGCTGTTTCTCTGCTGTCTTTTCACATTAACAAACCATAATGTAAATGGGAATCTGTTGAGTAGATCATTTTAGTAGTTAGAATTGGTATTGAGAACATGGACAGCAATATTGTGGTTTTCTACATATTCAATATTCGAATGACCAAATGTCCAAAATATGATGTCTAACTGACAAAAAAGAACGAATGTCTTGACATGACAGAAGTTTTTACTTCCACGAAGATGTAGCTGTCATTTGATTTTAGACCCTGATTAAAAGAAAATCCTCAAATGAAAAATTCCTTGTGGTATTTTTTTTTAAATTTGGCCATATTAAAATGACTTGCAGGTCAGGCATCTGACTACCATTTGATGAAAATTTGTATTAAAATATTCATCTACTTAAGACAAATAAAGAGATTTTATCATATCTTTGCCCAAGTGTAATTATAGGCTGGTTTGTCCTCTTGAACCATTGTCAACCTGTCTTTTATCTGAGTATCTCAGGAGAAAGGTTTCATGGTAAGAGACAGAGATAGGCACGAGTCTCATGGATGTGTGTTTTGATATTAAGCCTGTCTGAGGACAAGGCTACTTGTCAGATCAGGTCACTTTAATTGATTTATCTGCTTGGCACAGCTGTGTGCGCAGTACAATCTATCTTGTTTTAGAATGCAATTTAACTGGCTGCATCACAACAGCACCCTGACAGAAAGTCAATACTACACAGCATATATATATATATATATATATATATATATATATATATATACAGTATGTATATATAAACATATACCAGTGGGGATGGTGTAACGGCTTCTTTGGGAGGCGTCTTTTCTTTGATTCTCTGACCTGCACGTACTGAACCTGTGTGCCCATTGTTTCTGAAGGTCAGCTCATCTGAAGTGAACTACTCCCCTTCTGCTACCATGCAGCTTTGCCAGCTTCACTTTGTATTTCCCTCTACTTCAGTTATTTCTTTCTACCACCAAACCTTTCAGGGTGAGAAGTATTATACACATCACTACCCTTCAAAAAGAGACAGGAGAAGGAAACTGGCTTGTTGCTACAGAGAGACAGCGCTTCACACTATTTTATTCTGTCTCAGGAGAAAGTCATCTCGATTCATCTGAACATTTTTGGTTCCTTTCTTATAGTAACTTGTACATGATTTCCACAGTATCTGCTGGAAAAACCTTTGCTAAAAGTCAAGATCTGCAGCTCAATGTTAGGGTTATATAAGCCATAGCCAATTTTAATGTTAAATTGCTAATAGTTTAACACAGTGGTCAGATAGTGCAGTGACAGTAATGAAATTCTGCTGTACGTTTACCTTAAAAGGTAGACTAAATGTTAAAAAAAATAAATACAAATGTAAGCCTTCATTCAATTCAGTTCAATTCAGCTCACAACAACAGTCACCTCAAGGCATTTTATATTGTAAGGTAAACACCCTACAACATTAAAAAGAAATCACATGACCCCCTTTGTGCAAACACTTGTCAACAGTGAGAAGAAAAAGGCTCCCTTTTCACGGTAAGAAACCTCTGGATTATAAATTAAATTATATATAAGAGAGTGGCTAACTATTTATTATACTTTTAATCAAACTGGATGGATTTGGTATATATATATATATATATATATATATATATATATATATATTCATAATGTACTGAGATTATGCATTACTGTAAGTGAGTAGCTGTGATGTGCTGGATGTACTACATTTGTTTTTTTCCAAGTAAACTCATAATTATCCTTAAAACAATGCTACTCTAAAAAGGCCTTAAAATAAAGCGATATACTATAACAGAATTTAACTCACATGTATATATGTAAAATATTTCCATGTGTATTTTACTCTATACAACACATAATTCGCTTAAACTGCAGCAGTATTGTAAGACTTTAATGTGTGGATTTACTAATTTGTTTCAAGAAAGACAATAATGAAACATTTTTAGTGAACAGGGAAATTACCCCTATCCTCTACCAAATCTCAGAGTATATTTATCTCAGGCTGATGATGGGATCGATAAGATAATGAAAACTATCATTTCACCATGTGGAACAAATGGATATAGAGAATCACAAGAACAGAGTATTTTTCGGTGCATCAGTGCAATTTCTTAGCATATATATGTGCAATTTCCTTGGAACTAAGTAGACCTGTAAGTGTCCAACATGCTTTTTTCCTTTGTTGCAGTTACAGGGTGCTTTCTCCTTTGTTCCCCGTACACAATGGCCAAACTCCTGGGTTTTCCCCTCTGGGTGTTTTTGATTCACTTGAAGAAAGTCAGAGCAGACACCTCAGCTGATGGCAGGGCATAGCATGTCTGTACAAAGTAAACACACTTTTTTCTGCAGAAGTCATCTTTGCTTTAGCTGAGCAAACAGCTCAGAAGATATAACACTGCCTATGAATAGAATAGGAGTTCAATAAATTGACCAGTCATCAAAGTTTTGTGATTGTAGCTTGCATTGTTACAGAACTATTGTATTGGCAAGATCTGTTCACAAACAGACAAAGTACCGCACTGAAAACCGTCTTTGTAGTAGTTCACACAGTAGGTGTGTCCGGGACAACATTTGATGATGACACACAAGAAAGCAAACAAACAGGCTCTCAGACAGACAGTCAGACACACAAGGTGAAGACAATACCAGCCACAACTGCTTAAAACATAGACCTAGAAAAGATTCTGAAATAGTCAGTCATTGGCTTCCAGTGTGCAGTCAGTATATGCATAGTTATATTTTTGGAACTATTTCTTATATATGTATTTATATGAAAGTTAAAGAAAGTTTTACAAACACTTACCAAAATTATTGTGACTGTGAGTAATGAACCTACTATGCTGTTGTCTTTTAAATGATCGTTTCCAAGACAGAGACTGGGTCTGCAACATCTTGCCATCGGTAACCATCTTCAGAGGGACATGGGAGCATAAAGATGGCGATAAAATGATTGACTCAGTTTTCTATCAGTCTGCAGTCCAAGTCTTATCGCAGTCGTTAGGAGACAGGTTACCTCGCACTAGGCAGCCTGTGCAACTGCCTTGTGATCAAAAGTGGTCACCCAGAGGTTGAGGGTGGGCAACCAGTTGGTTCACTGCAACTTCTTGTAGTTGGTCACCAAGTGCAAAACAATTCAATACAATCAACTGGCAACCACCCGAAACTGGGTCACGCAACAGGATAATGATCCCTAGCATAACAGTAAATCTACAATAGAATGGCTGGAAAAGAAAAAAAAAATGCTCCAGTCAAAGCCCAAACCTCAACCTGATGGAAATCATGTGTCAGGATTGTGACTGTGCATAAACAAATGCATGCAAATCACAATGAACTCAAGGAACTTTGTAAAGAAGAGTGGGCCACAATCATGTAGGAGACTTCAA
Organism: Tylochromis polylepis; assembly: GCA_015107715.1. Classification (NCBI taxonomy): domain Eukaryota; kingdom Metazoa; phylum Chordata; class Actinopteri; order Cichliformes; family Cichlidae; genus Tylochromis; species Tylochromis polylepis. Next base: position 35,950 of record VVHJ01032366.1, read on the forward strand.
GCTACTAAATCATGGGGTATATTTAGTTTTCCCGAGGACTGCATAGAGCCCAGTAAAAAATCTTCTTTTTTATATAACTACTTGTTTTTTATATATAAATATACACACATAGTATATGGTAAACAGGTATAACATGAAACAACTGCAAGAAATCTGTCTTAATATAGCAATAAATTGCACTGGCTCACAAAGCAAGATGGAGAAAAAAAAAAGGCATAGGTTTGAAATTCCCCAGCTTGTTTGTCTGGCTGAGCGGCCTTAATTTGGTTGTATCGCATTTATGCCTCGTGGTTGATACTGAGCAAGATGAATCATTGTAAAATATGAGCAAGATCAGCCGCTTGTTTCCTGGAGGTAAAAGCTTGTAAGACCGCTGGTAAATACACCCAGAAGAGAGCATATCCTCTGAGATAAAGGGGAGTGAAAGCAAGAGAAAATGATAGAAGGATGTTGCAAATTCCTCTTGGCTTTTTTTTAATTCCTGATAGAATATTCTGTGTTTGTGTCAAGATTTTTTTTTTTTTTAATGTTATATTATAAACTATGTTGTTGGCTATCTTTAAGACCTCCCATCTTGCCAACCCTTAATCTCCTGCCAGTCACTGAGATCATCTAAAAGTGCTGAGAGGCTGACCCCTCATCCACAGTTTCTGAAATCAGGGCAAGATCTTTGCAGTTGTAGCACATTTCTGAGGCCAGCTAATACCCTCAGAACAATCTGCAGGTCTCTGATAATGGGTTGTAAAATCTTTCATCTTGACATAAGCTGGCATATGCTGAGTGGCTCTGCATGTTTATCTTTAAGCAACAAAAGCAGGGCCAAAACATGTAAGGTAATCACATCAAAGACCTCTGCTCAACTCCAGTGTGAGATCCTGTTTTCTTTCTAATCAGCCGTTGACCGTGTGGGCATTATGTGCATCGGAAATTAGTTTACGAAATGTTGCTACAGTATGTTGGGAGAAGCAAATTGGGTCTTTGCTCCTGAGAAATGTTGCGGAAGAAAATAAGCTTTGTAAAGCAAGACCTAAATTAGTCCTACCTTTGATGACTTATTCTTGAATAACCAGCTTAATACTGGCATGAATAATGACACAAAACCGATCTGTAAAATATCTCTCCACCAGAGTCTTCCACGTATTTCACCCGCCACACCCAAATGGAGCCAGGCAGCATATTTATGTGGACTTTACTTTCTGTATTATGTCTTTGCTTTCATCTTTTGACACCCTAAAAAAGAGTTTTTCTTGAAAATGTGCTCTTTTGCTTCTTTCTAATCTAAAGGGCAGAAGGATAATCAAGCCCCCAACCCTCGTTTAATAAGTGTACTGAGGTTTGGTACGGATGTTGCCAGGCAAAAACTGCAAATTATACTATTCCAGGAAAAAACTAAAACGACCGGCGTCTTAAAAACAAGCCTTTCTTTCCGGTAAATGATGGTAAGCGTTGTATGAACAGAACAAGGGACAAAAGACAGAAACTGTGACAGGGCATGAACCTCCCCTGTTGAGTAATGAAATTAAATGACAGCTCTTGAGCGAGGAAGGGATGCTGAGAGAGAGAGAGCAAGGGAGAGAGGAGTGGGGGGATTTTGTCCAGCCAGGAAATTGAAGCCATCACAAGCAAATTGAGTTCAGGTCCTTTTGGTGGGCAAGAGCAGACCAATCAATTTGGCCTACTACTCAGTGCCTGTCAGCCTCACAGAAGGACACCTTGGCATCCAATAATAGGAGCACAGTAAACAACTGAAGCCCTGGCTCAGTTAGTCTCAGCTAACAGCTACCTATCCCTAGTAATTTTTCATCAAGACAAACACATATAAGAAGATAGTGTGCATCATTCTCCATTTTTTTTTAAGTGCCTTTGTATTCATGTGCACACTAGTTAATGGGTGCCAAATTAAAGGCTGGATCATTTCTACTAATTGTGGTATCTGTTCATGAAAAGAACACTGCTTTTCATGAGATGAAATAAAAATGATCTTTATATCTCTCTCTTCCTTCAGGACACAAATAAGGTAAACGAAAACCAGACGTAACCTCTGTCAGTAAATAAATCCTATCAAGTCTGTCTAAGTCGGAACCACATTTTAATGAGCCTGGTTTGGCCTTTCCCTTTTGCTAATCTTTGGACAGTGACACAACATTCTTGCTAATTATCTCGATTACACAGCAGGAACACACTACATCACAGTTCTGAGGCAACAGTCGACGAGGGGTGGAATCATACAACCCCAAAGGCCTAATTATCTCTGTTGGTTCCCAATTAATCCATTAAGTTGTTTTGGCTCAGCTGCAAGACCTGAGGCTCCATTTTATGTACCAATACACTGCACCATCAAACAACTGCGGTACGTGAGCTTTTGTTTTGCAGCAATTCACTCTTAATTCTTGATTGCTCTGCCCTCACGTTTACCTTCAATTTGTCCTAACAGAAATATCTAGGAAGACATGATGAGATAAATCAATACCCTTTCAACAGAATATTTTCATTTACAGTAATCCAGTATAGCCCACGTTCAATTTAAAGAAATGCACAGTTTCATCTTATTGTAGAAGCTAGTGTAGCACTATTGTGTCTCAAGCTTCCTGCCTCTACTGGCTTACATTGATGAAGTTGCCTGGCTTACCATATGTAAAACTGCACTGATCGTATTGATGAGTTGCACAGCAGTCAATAATCGTTTATGTGATAAGCTGCTGGACTCATGGGGGAGGCTGAGAAAAGGCTTCAGGGCCAAGATGGGTTATGAGATTCATGGTGATACAGGCTGTAGACATTAGGTTTGTTTACACGCTGCCAGTGAGCCATTGGAGCCAGTGCTTGTGAATGATTGTTTGAATATTGCAGCTGTCTCTTTAAACTAATATTGGGATTTTCACCCTACATCATTTTTTTTTCTCTTGGTCCTGTCTGTCATCTCCATTTTCCTCACACCAATATTGTCTTTCTCCCCTTGCACTTCTGTCATAAACTGGTAACAAGAGATGATGAGAGGGAAAAGCCAATATACTTTGCTTTTTTCTTTCTTTCTTTTTTTTTTCTCTGATGGCAGTGCTGTGTCTCAGTTGGATTATTATTTGCCAAGTTGTAAGAGAGTCCCAAGTGAGAACATGCAAATTTATAAACACTTATGTACTAGTTTTTTTAGTCTATGCCATTTAGTTTTCTTTTATATGGATAGGGAACAGAGGTACCCATCTTTACAAAAACAGCTGAGCTTGTGCTACAGCTTATGTAACTTCCAGACATCTTTGTTTTTCTCTCTCTAGGGATTTTATTACTAGATGTGTAATAAGTTATTGCTCGAGGATATTCTTCACAGCAAATAATATTTTGAGTGCATATCCATGCCTTGCAAAACACATATTTGTGCCAAACTGAAATTATTACTGAAGGAATGATGCCTCTGTATAATAGGGGTATGTGACAAGCCTGAAGTCTTAACCAGGAATGCTGCATATCTCTTGTCTGATTCTCAGCCTTAGGTGGCAGGATTCAGATGGGCTGTTTTACTTTGTAATAAAATAAAATAAAATGAATAGTTGAGATCTGGTCAGTCTGTCACTTTGCCATAGTCTATAGTTGATATCATGATTTATTATTTTAATAGTTTCTTTAAATAATGGTGGGATAAATGTTTGAAGCAACCTTTTCTTAGATTTGCTTTTATTTTGCACCAAGTTTCTTTAGAGCTGCCAACAAACAAATAAAACAAACCCAAAAAATCAAAAGTACTATATGATGCATGTAATTTCAGTGTTCAGCGATCATTAACACAACCGAATGTCTCATTGTGCTTGTTTATTACTTAAAATTCTTCTCAGAAACAAGAATGCTAACCTATTACTGGATAAAGCTATAGAAAAATAGTCAGTGGGCATAGTGGCTAGAGAAGATCAGCTGTTAAGTACACCTATCTACTGCCACAACCTCAGCACCCGTATAAAAGACACTGCCATCACAGGCAAGCCATTTTCCCTCTATGGGAAATCAGGGCATCCTGCCTTAGGCTGTTGGTGTAAATACTTAGAGTACAGAACCTGCCACTGAGCAGGTCAGCAAAACACGCAGAGAGAAAAAGAAAGGTGACCAAAGAAGAAACAAAAATAAAGGCTGGAACTTGAACAGGAGGAAGAAAGAGAGCTTGGTACTGATAGAACCCAATACATATTTTATCCATTTCACACAGTCATCTCACATCGGGTAACAGTAAAGGCACCGGGTACACAGTACAAGAGGACAGTAACTCTGGCACACATTTATTGATGTTATTAGGATTCTAAAGTTACAGACCTGCCGTGGTTAGGCTTGTTCAAGTTTCGAAAAGAGTTGTTCAGAGTCACCCATATTTTACTGGTTGTGTAAGTCAAAAGTGCCCCTGCTGCACATTAACTGTGTATCTGGCCAGATTTGGTGGGGAGACACAGCTGAACTGACAGCAGAGACTGTGGAGCTTTCCGTACAGCTGATATTGTTCAGAACTTAGCAGCATAGCAGATATTTTCTGTTTACAGCCAACTGTGAAACCAGGAAACAACAAGCTACTCTACTGATCAAACCAGAAATTTCACACCAGGGGGCATTTCCAGCTATAAAGATAAAGCGCAAAGGATTGTATATCAGTGTTAAAGCACAGTATCAGTCATGCTGGGGGCCAAGGAACATGTATGGAAAACTCTTGTTATTTACATTTGACAAATGAGGGGCACATAAACAATAATCTCCTTTATGGTTACAGCCATTTGTTAAAAACATGATCAGAATGAGTTGCCATGGCAACAGTCCCCTGCCCTGTTGAACTGCTTAGGTTCATCAAGACTGCTTATACCACCAAAAGTGGGGGAAACTGACAGAGAATTGGTGGCTTGATTCATTTTTGCATGATTTATATTGGACCACAGTTTCTAGGAACAGTCTGTGCATGTGGAACAATCTTAAATTACTGGTCACAGTTGGGGCTGCAGGTCATTGATCCTGATGAGCCAGTTTCCATCTGTTCATTTTCTTAACTGCTTACCCATCTTTGGGTTGCCATGTGCAAGTACATAGTTAAGCGATGTGTCATCTTATTGCGATAAGCTCTGACAAAAGTAGAACAACTATATCATATTGGTAATGAGTTCTGCCCATTTATCTGGGCCCCCTAAATAGAAGTCATGGTTTTTAAAATATACTGTAAAAAAGACCTTCACCTCATGATGTCAGTGTTTTTGTCACTGTCTATGAAATTATAATAAATATAGTCCTAAACAAATTACTTTATTCCTCTAACGTTTTAAAAAAAAATTGAGTGTTGTTCATCTGTATTCATGTTTCTTTTTTTTAATAAGTCTTTTGTTAACAGGGGCGATCAGAGCTGAGAAGAAAATAGCCCCAAAAATATAATATAATATAAACATAACATAGTAATATACGGCACATGCATAGAAAATTTGCAAAAAACAGTGAGAGGCGTAAGTGAGAGGTATACGCAGGCTAATGCTGCTGCTTGGTGACCTGTAAAATGATAATTATTCTCTATCAGTGATAGGTCATACCTCAGGAAAGGAAAACAAATTATCTCCTTCAAGATCAGCATTAATTTTTATCTACCCACCTTATATACAAATGTATGTATATATAAAGCAGCAGCTGAATGGTTTTCCTTCTGAGAAAGAAATGCAAAACATAGCAGAGAAACTGAGAACTGCTCCTTTTTGTCACACTCTACCCCAAAATGCAAACAGGCAGGCGATCACATAAAAACAAAAACAAATTATGCACTGCGACACACACTATTCACCACTATGCATTATGCTGGTACCTTGCTTTCACTAGGAACGGTTGGAGGGAAATTACTGGCTGCTTGGCAACAAAACAAATGGAAAAAGGGTCTGGGTGAGTCTTTTTTATTTTTTTTTTTCAGATGATTAGCTGCATCAGAGTTATTGTTAGTAACATCATTGGCCATAAAATTAATTATTATGGCTTGAGCTTAATGATATTTCTGTACTGTGAATTCTTGTCAGATAAAAGAACAAAAAAGTTACTGCAGTTCTAATTTTGTGTAAGTTGTGCTCACCTCATGCTTAAATCCACTGTAAGCATGTAGACACAGAAATCCACATCTGCTTAGAGGTAAAACTAAGCTCCAAAGTACATTGAACATCATAGTTTCACTATTCACATCTGTATTTTATACACAGAACACGCACTTTGGAAAATTTTTAAAGGGTTTGCAGTAAACATATTAGACGTTTAACATCTTAGTATATACAAGCCCCAATATGTCTAGTGTGTAGGCCCATGTAGCACCATAACGGCTGACACGTACTGCAAGTGCAGGGTGTCGATAAGGATATTTGGTGGCGCTGTCAACACCTTGCCATGGTGCTTCAGTATCAAACATCCCTTCCGTTATCACTTTCTTTCCATTACCAAGTGGCGTGAACATCTGCTGCTTTTGGGAGAGGTTACAAGTGTTCTCAAGTGTTTTAACACGAACAGAGATTACAAAATGTCCCCTCTCTCCAAAGGCTTTTCTTGGTGTGGCATAAAATTCAACAAAGGTTTTTCAGCTCAGACCATAACTTAAAACAAACAAGTCTGGTTACAAAAATGAGCAATAACCTTTTGCTGTTGCGCTTTGTTTAAACAGCAGCATTCCTTCAGATTCAGTTTAAGCTGCGTTACCAGACGGATCACGTTTCCTTCTCGTTTTACAAAGTTTTACAATCTAGTAAAACTTTGTGGCACGTCACATCACTGACCTGATAAGATGGAGGCTGGTGAATTGAAATTTGTAGCATCTTTCCAACCAAACTCTACTTGACTGTTTATCTAATTGTGTCTACTATTCATTAAAATTGAGATTAAGAAATGATGAGTGCATTTGTTTCAGTGCAATTTATTGTATTGAAAGCAGAAATTACATTTTCAGAACATAATACTGTTAAACTTTATCGCTATTGTTTTCAGTTAATATACTGGAATTGCTGAACGGAGTGTACAAAAATTATATTAAATGTTTTGTGTTATATATGAATAGTTACACATAGTTATTAATTATATAAACTAACAAAATCAAGGAACCATTCTGACATTTAAATTACCAGTTGCCAGTCAACCAGACTGCACTGCATTGATTTACATTTGATCTCTAAAAGCTGGATAATCATGGCTGTGTAAATAGCCATTATTTCCACAGGATAAACACAGATCCAACTAAACAAACGTGTGCCTCCACCTATTTGATGTAATGGACTCACAAATAGGATTTCATGACAAGTAATAGGGTTTAGGTTATTATGAATTGTAGTGTACATTGTGATAATCCTATATTTCACATGCCTACAAATAAATGTGTGGTTTTAATGCAACATTAACACGCTTTACCTGTTTTGGATTGGGGTTTTTTTTTTTAGCATCTGTCATTCATTTTATCAGCACAGTACCACTGAATACCGACTTCGCTGTCTACAGCTGAGTGCAGCAGCGAGATCACATGGACTGTAACTCATAAACACATCAAGATTCCCCGTTCAGTGCTCAGGGCCTAGCCTGCTCTGCTCTGTAGTTAACTGTCTCTGAGTGTCAAATCCTTCATCCTGATGCAGGAGACACACATAGAGAAGAATTGCTGTGTCTCTCATTTTATGGATTTGGATGTCGGCAGAGGGTAGAACCGATGAGTGAGTCAGTAGTGGTTAACTTTGTAGCTAATGCTCTGTGGCAGTTGCACAGGTTTCTTCAGCTCAGCTTGAGGTGCATAGGGAAGCTGGTTGAGTTACAACTGTCTCACAGTTCTCACTTAGCCAAGTCAGGTTCTTTAACAGCATACCAAGGTTAGGATGAAAAGGCAGAGGTAGATGTATGGGAAGAGGGGAGTGAAACCTCCTACAGAAAAGAAAGGGCTGCAGTTCAGAGAGGAAAATAAAAGTAGATAGTCTAAGATGTCCAAATCTAGCCCAAGGTAGAGTTAGATGACATTAATTATGAATGAAATTTCACCCTTCTGAAGAAGCCTTTTCTGGTTAGATCTTTTTAGTTTAGAGATTTTCCTTCTCTTTTCAGAGACCAAAAATGTTCAGTCATATTGTTTTACTTTAAACCATGCATCAATCTATCCCTCTATCCTTATGGCAACATCAGTCATTTCATGTATTTATGTCACTGAGTGCTCACACATATTTACTCCACACCACTGAAAAAGTGGGATTTCCCTCTATCTGTATCTAATAAAACATATATTACAGTAAGTGTGGTGGTTTACACATTTGCCTAATTAAATGAAAGATCCTTAGTTTGATTGTGAGAGGAGACACAAATCCCTTGGGGGTTGTCTCAGGAAGCGCCATGTGGTGTAAAAATCTGCCAAATCAAACATTCAGTTACTTTGTGTGGCGCCCCCTTGTGAAATAGGAAGCTCAACTGTTTTTTTCTTTGCTTGTTTGTTTTTTTAAAATCACGATTTATGTAGCCATTCGAACCAGCTTGCTGCTCCCATTTGTTTCATCTCAGCTCATTTACTAGTAAGACTGACTGCATCAATCCATGTTTTTCATATTAACACTTCTAACTTCTCCATCCAATACCAAATGCCAACGAGGTGGTGGAGTCACTGGGCTCAGCTAGTGACCAATATGCAGTAAGGTTAGTGTAGAGTCCTGGGTTCGAATCCATCCTGGGCTTGTCTTTCCCTTTCCAATTTAATAAGAAGCTCTAATATACTTATCAATTAATCAGAATTGCAACTATATTTTTTATTTTATCTATCTATCTATCTCTATCTTTTATTTTATTACAGTTTTTTTAAGATTCTTGATTTTATTATGTTTTTTTTGTTAGATTGCCACACATCATAAATATGGCGGCTTACTCAGAAATATAGAGTAACGCACTAGTATTTTTCTTTTTTTATTTTAAACAAGCACATACAGTGGAGGAGCAGTATTCATGATAACATATGAAAGTGGGATGAGATGTAATTTATTAGGGAAGTGTTGGCAGATGAAAATCAAACAAATTGGACTTTGGGGCACAAGCAAGAAGGAGCTCTTGTGATCTGTGAAAGATGACAGGTGAGAGTGTGAGTCTGGTGACAAGCATGCTGTATGACTGGACTAGATTTATGCTTTTTAGTGGGGAAAAAAAAGTCCCTTGTGTCAGTTAGACAGTAAATGGATAAACAAACATGCAATCTATGTACAGGATCCATAAATCTTTATAAGATCAGTTAGCCTAGAAAGAGTCAAAATGATGGACTGTGCTAATAATCACATGCTAAGCTTGTGTTCTGTAAATGAATAAGAGAGAGCACAGTGCTGATAGACAATGCAAACACACACTCACATGCACTCCATACATGCCCGCTTTTCCAAGCTTGCAATTTGGGAAATGGGTCAGATGTGACTTAGATTTATGTATCTTCGTATTTTTTCTTTGTGCGCTCGTATGCTTGTGGTAAGCTAAAAAGTGAGGGAGTGACTGAGCAGGCTTTATTGTAGATGTGGCAGAATGCAGATGTTTTTCAGAACTGCCTAGCTATGATTTAATGATGAAAAGCAGAAGGCAGCAGACTTAGACTCTGGAGAGGCAGCAGGAGCAGACTACGTCAATATTAGAGTCAGAATCAAAGACGGGGGAGATTGTGATTTATTTGTCACTTTTTATTTGAGTGTTACTTACAGAAACACGTTTGGGAACTCTTTTTATCTCTGTGTCTTTCATCTTTTTTAAGCAGTTCGAAAAGCTTGTTTTTGACTGTGTTTATGTCATCAAAATAGAGCAATGCCTGACTGAGACTGTGATGCATTTTATGGATGAGCCCAAAGGAAATCCGAACGTTACGTTGACAGGAGGCAGTGTCTATCAGCTGCTAATATGTCACTTGATTTGATGTTTTGCGAAATGCTACAGCTTGTCAGGATTGTGGATGAACACCGTGGGGAACAGAGTATGATGCACGAATGTACTTTTTTCAAAACACAATAAAATATCAAACAAGGACATGCATTTTTTCTATTTGAGGGTTAGAAAAACTCAGGTTTGTCATTTTGTCATGTCAGGAAGAGTTAAAGTCTGCAATAGCAGCACAAAGGTGTGAGATCGAGGGGATGAAATAAAAAAAAATCAATCAACACTCGCTGTGGAACACAGAAGGGCAAACACTTCAGTGGCTTTTTGTTGATAGAAAAAAAGCCCAAACTTTTTCCCAAGGTGACCAGCAGATGGCAGAGCACCTTTGGGCTCTAAGGCCTGAGCAAGAGTGAGAGAGTAGGGCAGGCAGAGAAAGAGATCTTTTCGTGAGTTTTGCTTTCCTGGTTGACTGATCTCCCTCAGTGGTCTGATTGTGAGAACGGACTCGTGGGAAGTGTTCTCTCACCGCAGGTGTCAGACTGCTGTTAGATAAGATTATTTGCGGTAGTGAGGAGGTTGCATTATTTGTGTGTGGATGTGTGTACGCGCGCATGTTTGTCTCTGTGCACATGCACTACTTCTCGGTGTGTGCTTCTTCTCATTAAATGACTGCCTGATAGAAATGTAGTGCTACATTGTGTTCAGTTGGAACACAGTACAACACAGAAGTTGTTTTTGACTTGCACACTGAGCTCCATATGGTCAAACTCAGGAGGAGAAAGACAGGGAAGCGAAGAGAAAGCCTGAGCTCCGTGTCATAAGCCCTATCCCTGTTTGCTTTCTGTTTTACAAAACCAAAAGTTATAATGCTTTTGTGTTCTGTGGGATTCAGGCTTTAGTGTGGAGTGATCGTGATAGTGATTTTAACAAAAAAGGCAAATCGTGCCTTGAAAAGTCATTGTATTTGCTACGGCACTTCTACATTACGCTGCATGTGTGACTACCGATTGTGCCAAAGAGAAAAATATTAAAAATAGAATAAACTAAGTGCTTAGCTTGCATTTAGTCTTTAAGAGGCAACAGCAATTTAGATCAATGAAACTGCTGTTGAGCTTTCCAATAACTAATAGTGTTAATAATGATTTTAATACTCACGCGTGTTGGCCCACTTCAAAGAAAACACTAAAGGCAGATTTGTTTTGGAATGCAAAACTTCATATTTATGCTTTTAAGAAACACGTATAAAGTTGCAGCTGGTGTCAAATGAGACATTTATGGTCCCCTGGCAGTTTTTATTTTCCCTTTACTTAATATTGTGCTTTCTATGAAGACCCCTGGGCAAATGCTATTCCTGTTCATTTGCTGGCTTGCTGGAATTTAAACCTTCCAGCAGCAAAGTGCTGCTAGTTGCTTTGTGTTTGTTAAAGTGAGTGTGTTTGGTCAGGCAAATTATAAAAACAAGCGGATAACAAGGGTTAGCAGGCGTGATAAGCCATAATATCTTGTAAACTGACAGCAGGGATAGTTTAAGCTGGTCTTATGCTAATATTACTACAAGTGACTGTCAGCAACAGAGAAATACAAACATCTTCAAACATGCTTAAACCTACGAATAAACATATGCAAAACACAAGCAGAAACATTCACAGAATCACTGCGTGCATTTTGAAACCTTACAGCTACTGTGGTAGTGCAGTTAAGTTCTAAAATGTTATACATTTATACATTCCTTTGCTTGTAACAATCTTTTTTTATTGACTTTTTTTTAAAGAAGTCTAAATTATTTAATCATTTTACCATGTATGTAGAATTATTTCTTTACACTGAACTTCTCCACTTTGTCCAAACAGAGCCTAGAATCTTCTCAAGGTCCCACCAGTATCTGACAGCACACACTACCATTATCCCAATTAATTATAAACCATTTCTTCTCTGCTAGAAGTCAGAATCAAAGGAAATAACATCTCTAGAGTACTGTTCTATTAAATAATTTCTTGCACTTGTCATATATACAAGTAGACGACTTTGTAATATTACATTTGTCATGTCGTACAGTGCAATTATTATAAAATGTAGAATGCTGTTCGCTATTCTGGGCTTTGGATAATAGCAGACATTGTTTCCAGTATGGATTTGGCTTTTTATTCACCCAATCAATTAATAATTAAACTACATTCATGTCTAGTTCAATGCCACATAAATAACTTTATAAAACTGTAATGCATTTATATAGGCTGCATGTGACTTTGTTGTGAAATATACAATGTTTCCTTAACTCTGACAGGAATTGGTAGAAAACTGCCAGTGTTAGTTTTCCTGGCTGGACACTCTCAGGGCTGCCAACAAATAGATGGCTACCTTGCCTAAGGCCAACTTCTTTGGCATTAGCAGCAATAAAAACATATGCAGACACTGTTAATTAAGCGCAGACACGCTACAACTGCCATCTTCCACCACTTTTCTCTTTCGCTGGCTTCATTTTCTTTATAAAGTGTTTTTCAGGCTTCATAGACATAGCGTGTCTCACCAAATGTGAAACTGATAGTGCTATATTAACCATATCAGTATACATTAGCTTTCACAGAAACAAACAATGCAATGAATTCCTTTAGAAAGGTCTTCTCCCTGTTATCTTCATTCAAAAGGCCAGATCTCATCATCGGCCATTTTTAAATTACAGACAATGACATTTACCCAGTTTCACCTGCAGTTTTACAAGGCATTTACAGCCAGTCATACTTTCACTCCAATTGTCATTGGAGAATATGAGTTAATTGTTCAAACCATCCATCCATCCTTATTAAATTTACACACCATATTTAAATATGAAGCCGGTTTTTTGTGGTAGTGTCCTGGGTCTAACTGCAAATCCCCAACCCCCCACCATGAAACCCCCTCCCCCTTTATTCCCTTTCTTTATTCTTGCCTTTTGTTTTATTGAATGTTGCATGCTTTTGGAGCAGTTCTAAAATATATAATGAGGTCATTTGCATTAGACTGCAGATTGGGTGACCTTTGCTTTTGCCAATAATTACTGTAAAACCCGTCTCTGTCTGTCATCACCAAGGATGTGGCAGGGACCTCTCTGTGCTCACGAAAGGTTAGCTGGAGGCTTGCGTCTGGACTTATGAAAAAGCCTGAGGAAAATGTCATTAGAGCAAGGGAAAAGACACTCAGAATTAACAATTGGAAATTCAATCAGGATGGCTTTAAGGATGGCATGTGTGTGAGTGTATATGTGTGTCTGTGTTTGTGTGTATGTGCAAGACACGTCCCAGGAAAACTTGTGTTTTCCTTTCCTAGTGAGACTGCAGAATGTGATAGGAAGGGCACCCTGGGGGTGACTTCTGTTAGCTCCACAGGCCTCTTTAACTTTGCTAGCACCAAACAAATTAACAACACAAACTAAACAATCAGGCTGTAAAAGTCCCTGCAGTAGTATTGACAAACATGATAGAATTTTGCCTCCAGTATTTTATTTTTTCTTTTCCAGTTATGTAATACTTCAATAAAAGCACTGTATTTTTTTTTTTCAAAAGAGTCACATTTTACACTTTTCACTTTGATGAATTTTTCTTACAGAGCACGTTGTTTATTTGCATTCAGTTAATGGTTGTCATTGTGCAGTGAAACGTGACTGTATTTACAGTGTGTAAACTCTTTTCCCATCAATATCTGGGCTTAAGTCAAAATAGATATTTTATTTGACAATTCTTCTCAGTCGGCGGTGATGATATATATTACATTTTACATCGTTCAGGCAAAATGAATTCACACTGCAGTCCTGATCAGCACTCAGTGTGCAAAAGCAGCATGCTTGAGCTTGTTCAGCTCAGTGTCAAATAAAACTGTAAATAAAAAAAGAAAAAATTAAATTAAGGGGGCAGAGCAGAGCACTAACATCAGAGGCTCTGTTTTGTGCTCTTGGTTCTAGTCACAGCGGCGCGTCACGTTTCACCTGCCGGATGGCTCCCAGGAGAGCTGCAGTGACAGCGGTCTGGGGGACCACGAGCCTGTAGGCAGTGGCTCCCTCCTCACACAACCTCTCCCTCTGGTGCAGGCGCAGGACGACTTCTACGAGCAGGCCTCCCCTGATAAGAGGACTGAAGCTGATGGAAACTCCGATCCCAACTCTGGTAAGTTGAATTATATTCCATAACTATCATTTCTTTTTAACACACATCCATAGTTTGGATTTCTTTATTTAACTTTGAATCTACCATTCTTTTTCTTTTCTTTTTTTCTTTTTTTCAAACTCTGTAAGCTTAAATCACCATTGGTGGCATTGTGAAACAGCTGCAACATGTTCACTTTAACTCAATTTGGTGGACATTGTGCGCATAGTAATGGTGTCTTTTCTTTCAAATTCAATATGATTTTATTCATTTTTCTACTTATTGTATGCAGGATGGTGAAATCAGAACATTCATTGTCTACAGGTTGAAGAAAATGAAAACGTTTCATATCTGGCTTTGAGGGATGACTAAAACCTCTTGAAAAGAGATAATAAATTCTCATAAAAAGCAACATCTGTCTCCATAATGGACTCAACACACCAAAAATCATTTAATTTAGAGTTATTTGATTGCTCAAGTAGGCTTCTAGTGGATACATGAGCAGGTCATTCATTTCTCAGTTAATCATCCAGACTTGTTCATTCCTCCCAGGAGCAAACCTGGGCCTCCCATAGGCTCCTCACCTATTTGTGAAACTCATTTGATTTATTTAGAGATGATTTCCCAGTTGGAAGCCTTGTTCTCAGCTGAAGATGTTAACTTCCCACTATTTCTGGTGGGGATGTACATCTCCGACCCAGTTTTCTCATTTTATCATTAAGAGGTGAGGCGTGCACAAAGATCAAGCGCATCGCCTCAAGGTCGATGCCAGCTTGCCTGCTGAGGGTGGAGCAGCTAGCACCACATAAATACAACTGCAGTGAGTAAACTGTGGGTGCATATGATTTAAAACAGATTTAACTTAGCAGATGCACTCACAGTTGGCAAATGTATTCAGTGAGCTTTGTGTAGGCCTACCCACTCACTATCTTCAGAAACAAACCATTCTAATTCCCAGAGACTTTAAATACTGCGATTTTGTCAGAGCTGCTGGCATCTCTGAGATATGCGCAAGTGTCCTTTGGAGTTGCTACACCAGTTATAGCAATATTTGATGCTGGGCACAAATGTTCCTACAGTATGCAAAAAAGGTAAAAAAAAAAAGTCCATAAAGCTTGGTTTGGAGAACTGGTGAAGGCATCGCTACGATTCATCTCTTGTACAGAACCTTTGTTGTTTCACACACTGTTTTTAGTTATTTTATTTTTTTTTAGCTAAATTTGGTTTGGATTCAGTGTTTAATTTGTTTTTTTGTTTTTTTCCCCCTTTGGTTAAGTTTATGCACCAAACCAACTTCTTTAGTGCCTGGGTTTGCTGTAAAAACTCATTTCAGTTTGACTCATAGAAGCATCTTCTTTTTCTCTTTGCAAGAGAATATGTCATCAGATGTTTCACACAAAATTTTACAAAATTGTAAATGTAAATACATTGTTGCCTGTACTCAGTGAAATTCACCTGTTGGGATGACAGCCAAAATAACTGTTGGTAATGTACTGACTTATAGTAACTTCAAGCCAAGCACCTTAAGAAATGGCAGAGTGGAGTGAAGAATGCTGTTAACTGACATGTGACTGACATAGACACACCTATATATTAAGAAATGAGGCTGACTGACTATAAGCAACAAGGAATCATATCAACTTCAAAACAAGAGTGAACAAGTGACTACCAAATAGATTTATTGGTGAACAGGGCTTTAGGTTATCGCATACTCAAAGTCAATAACAACTTTAAAAGTATTTAAACAGATCAAGAGCCTAATCAAGTGGTTTGTTTTCCAGAGCTCAACCAGCCAAACACTATTTCTAAAACCCAAATTCATACAGTAGAAGAATTTTAAGAGAAAATGAATGAAAGTGTTTCAGTCAACAGTCAACTTTCTTAAATGGCAGTTAACTGATTAGACAATATACTCAGTGGTCCAGCAAATTTACACTACCTTCAAATCCCATTAGACATCTTGTATTGACATCAGGGGACAATGTCCATGAATTCACTGGAATTTCAAAAGCATAGAGATGGATGATTAGAGGCAAAACAAATTTACAGTGCTGCATTATACGAATGTGGGATTCTCAAATGTCATGAACTATTGACTAATAACAGCATTTCATTCTATGGCAGGTCAGAAATTTATGCTATTTGTTCAACTGGTATTTAACCTGCATAACAATTAATGAATAATGAGCTGTACATATCTCATACCTTTCGTCCCGCTGTCTATAAATACAAATAAGGCTATGGATATGTTTACATAATGTGGTGCACAGAGACAGATAAACTCTAACTGCCATGGCTTTCTGAAGCTCCAAAAATAAACGAAATAAACAATTAAATTAAGTAAAATTATATTAAAAATGTAATAAATAAAATTGTATTAATTTCATTCTGTTAGTAGTATTTTACAGGTAAGATACAATGTAAAATGCTAATTTTAGAAACAGCACCTCAAAGAAGGCCTCATATATTAAACCTGACTTACTAGCTTAAATATTTGTAGTTTTTCAGCACACTGTATCATTTTTGTCCTTAATCAGTGGCCTTCTCTTTTGTTAGTGTTGTTTGCCTGTCAGCAAACTGTTAACAGTGACAGCAGCGGTCTTTGATCATTGACCTGCTTCTTGGCAGGATAATGATTTTATGTCCTGTGTATGAGCGATATGTTACCTGCTGTGGCACTCTCTAATATGTGAACTCAGTGGACCCAGGTTAACTAGTTTTGAGTAAGTCTCTGTCAGACTTAAAAAGCCTCACACTGTTTTCCTACTAGCTGTATAATATGAGTCATTCTGTTGACAAAGGCAAACAGTATCTAAAAGGTGTTTGACACTTTCGTGTTCTAAGCTCCAAAGTATCTTCTAACACTATTGAAAATAACCCCATTCAGTGCAACATTTTAAATGCTGACCTTGACAGTAGGTGGTCTTTCCATGAGGCTTTGTTCAAGATTTGACAATAATATTACTTGTGCCTTGTTTTTTAAAATGTTAAGACCGTTCAAAAGAACTTCAAGAATCAAAATGACAAAATGACATGATTTATTAAATTATTACAAGTCTCCAGTTGTCGCTTTGCAGGCAGAATATTGAAAAATTATTTACTTGAAGTAATACAGGAAAGTATTAATAGTTAAACATAGGCTGTGGCTTTCATCTAAATTACAGAATTACAGTGTGCATACTACAGGGTATCTGATTGCTTCCCTTTTAATTTTTTTTTTAAATGAACAGCATAAAGACTTTAATTCTCTTTGTAAGTTGGAAGATTTTCCTTAGTTGCACTATGATGAAAACAAATTTTAAAACAACAACAACAAAAAAAACCAAGAAATTAGACAAACAGGAAAGTGGAGGCAAAAAGAAACAATAACAGATGGATGGTAATCAGTCAACATTATAGCCTTTTGATAAAAAGAGAAAGAAACCTGACAGTAATCTATGAGCCAGTACTACATAAGCAAATGTAGTTAAATCTTAAGACCTTGCAGGGCCCTGTTTCCCAGCAATGATTGATTTTATATATATATATATATATATATATATATATATATATATATATGTATGTGTGTGTGTGTGTGTGTGTAAAAGCTGTTGCATTTTCTTAAGAAAACACTTACAAACAAGTCCACATGGAGTTCTGTTAATGCTGTTGAAGAGGAGGATGAATTGATTGAAACAAACTCATGACATTAAATTCTCCATAAAGGAGATCTAGATATTAAAGTATATAAAATTTAACATAAGACTCAAATGACACAGTAGAACGATCAGCTTGATTGCATAGGAGGAAAGAAACACATTTTGCAGTCAGCAGTGACAGCCTTCAGCCTTTGGCATTTTATGTTAGTGGGTGGAAGTAAGTTTCAGAGTAAACTTTGTGAAATCTAATTTGATCGATTTAGCTGGTGCTCAGCTCATCCTTATGCACACATTAAGCCATGTTGTTATTAAATTAACATTACTGTATTGAAAAAAAGAAAATAACCACCAATGTAAGCATACAACTGTGGAATAAAAACAGAACAAACAAATACAAATGCCGAGCAGACAAACACAACAAAACATATAATTATGGTAGAGAGTAGATGAATTATAGAGTATTAAACCTACAGGCAAAATTCCCTCAACTCTGATTTAAAGGAGTACAAACAAAAACAAGTAAGCATAAACATCATTTTGCCAAAATCCCCAGGCATCATTTAGAAAGCTCTAAAATCTGTGAGACTGATGTCTGTGTAATGCAAATGAAACAGCCCACTCATCTAACAAATTAGCTCTGAATCAGAATTTTTAAGTGCATTAATAGCGTCCAGTAAATGTAATACTATATTTTTTAATCATTGGATCTATTTACAAACCAATATCATGTACATCTGCTGTTAAATACTCTCTGAAAAGTCACTACATAATTTCACATAAAAATTAACCTTGGCATATTTTATTTAGGAAGTTATTTGTTTAATTAAGTTTGATATCATCAATTTGATTCATGTTCTGATCCACAACTAGAAAGGAATTGACAAAATATAATAATTATGTCTACATTCTAAAATTCAACCTGAAAAGGTTTTTCATTACTTCATGTATCTTATGATGTCACTTGTATTGTAATCAAGATTTTTTTACTCCTGAACTGGCTCGATACAAGAAACTCAATACGTTCATTAGTCATTCCAGTTACTGTTGTTTTGAGCTGAGACTCTGGAGGTAGAATAGCAGAAATGGGGAGCTTTTAATGAAGAAGTTTTAATTGTTAGGTTGTGTGACCTGTTTTTAATTCATCTGCCATCCATAATTTACAATGCTTTAGAAACAGTAGGATAATTAAATGTTTGAATTACACATAAGCGCAGAGGTTCTTTATGGTTATTTTGCTTTAGTCTTAGACTTAGATTTAACCAGTGGATCTGTAATGTGTAATTATGGCTTGATCGTACGCATTATCACAGACATTATTGCAGATGGAGCAGATACCTGGAGCCTTGGGATGGATGCAAAGGGCAAAGAAAAAGCTGTCAGTGTAGGCTCCTAAATCTTACAGATTATTGAGTTGGTAAGAATTGTGTAGTAATCTCTATTTCGACTGTCTGGCAGTAATGCCATATCACATGTCGGATATTTAAAATAGAATGTGAGCAAAATGCAAGTAAAAAAATTCTGAACATATTTTAAAGAGATTTCAGAGAGGTTTACATACAGTGATCAAAATATTATGGAACACAAACATGCAAAATTTTGCTCTGAGCAGGAAAATGGTGCGTGAATGTGTTCATTCTTTGCCTCCAAGATTGCAGTGCACTGCTGGATTGGCATCTCCATGGCCTGTACTGAGGCATTCCTCCTACTGTGGCCACTGTAGTGCATGAAGAGTCAGCAAGAGTCACCAATCTGTTGCAATTTAGGAAGTAACCTCACCATACCCTCGGGAAATACCAGTTTGTGCAGAGACACTGTATTCTGTGCCATGGCTGGCAAAGTTCATGGAGTTAATATACAAGTTGCATGTGGACTGAAAACATTTGATTCTTTTATTTCCTATGAGAAAGAGTTTCTAAGAGTGTCTAAAAAGTGTTTTGGAAGCACACTAGAAATCGCCAGAGATTTGAGAAATAGGTTTAATATTTTACCTTAATGTGCATTTAGGTACTAGAGCCCAGGAGCATTTCTAACGTTCATGTTTCATCATAGGTTATATTTTAAAGAATGAACTTTATTGAGTAAAACTATTGACTTGAAATTAAAGTTTCTGTCTTTATTAGGTTACACTAATAAAAACTAATGCAATAAATGGGGGGGGAGGAATGGTCTTCATGTCCCAGTGCAATTGTAAAGTCATTCTCAACAGTTCCTTCAAAACAAACACAGCAAAACAAATACATTGCCAAATCAAATGTACACATAAAGAATGCATGCTTTGGACTAAAGATAATTCTATCAGTTGCAGTACTTGAATATCTATAAAAAGTTCCTTTCATTACTAGCCTTTTGTGGTCTTCCACACTGGATGTGCATGGATGATGCTCCCTAGACTGCAAAGAAGCTGAAATAATGCACGATTGGAGAATGCCCAGAATAAACAGAGAAACGAGTGGGGTGAGCAAGATTAACCAACCATTATTGACTAAAGTGCTACATAAATTATTTAAAAACATTGGAGACAAGAAATATAGAGCAGTAAGACAAAAAAGATCACTTGCGCAATCACGCATACAGAAATACACAGACACACACACACACACACAAAGTCAAAGGCCAATAGAAATAGACTGTGAGATGAAATCTGAATGAAGTTGTTGGGGTGGGTGGAACTGATGTAATGAGAGAGGTTGTTTTTCTGCTCTAGCAACAATCCTTAAGCTTAAAATATAGACAATAAAACAGCCAAGAGTCGCATGCCTGATGACCTTAGCGTTCTACAGAACAAATTGGATCAAAACAAACAGAAATGTAATAAACCAGTCTCACAAACGACAACAGAATCTTTAAGTAGTTTCTGATTTGTCCTAGGACAATCTGAGACATTGAGTAAAGCCAACACTTTGTTGTGATGATGTGAGTGATGAGATGACGCTCTGCCAGTTGGGCAGTCTACAGTACTGTATATCCAAGTGAGCATGTATGAATAATTTCTTTTAAGACAGAAGGCAATAGAGAAACCCATACACATTTAAAATATATAAACAGATACAAATATCAGTTACCCTAAGGAATTCCTATATATATTATTATTGTTATTATTATATCTGTTAGTTAGCAAAATCTACAGATCATCCTATAATAGAATGACACCAGATGCATTGGCTATGGATTCTTATACCATGTCACTGTTGAACTGTTAGTTTGACGTTATACAACATAACAAACATATACCATATGAGGGAGTTATGCATAGAAAAGAATAGTAAAAGACTGTGGAACTGGAACTGGAGTGTAAAGTGGGAAGGATTCCCACTAAAATAGGTGGGTTTTTTTTCATTTTCACTTTTTCATTGCGACACTCACGTACACAAAGACAGATTCACAGAGTGATAACAATACCAGCCACACTGTTTTGTTGATAATTGTATTGGTGGCAGCAGGTTTGTGTGGCTGTGCAATGACTTATACTAAATATAGAGTACTTCTAACAAGCAAAAGTGTGCTCATACAGTTCAGAAGAGCACACTCACATAGGCAGCTTTATCTGATCATGTGCTGTGTGGGTGTAAATCTTTAAATCTTCAGTTAAATACATTTTAAAGTTAAATTATTTTTTAAATTTAATTTTGTAATGTTTTATTGGTTCTGATGAATAAAGACCAATCTGTTTTCTTAAATGCTCATCCAATTCATGGCCGGGGAGAGTCTTTCTCAGTCATAGGCAACCTTGGATAAGTTGCTAAACTATTGCATAGCTACACATATAGTGGTCACAATATATGACCAATTTAGAATCACCAATTAACCTAACCAAAGTAAAATTCATTGGAAGAAATCCAATATTGCGGGAATTCCATATCATAGGTTGCTTTGCTTTGTTCTAGGATTGCTCAGCCATTGAGCTTATATAGCATCTCCAATACTGACACAGTGGCAGACAAGAGTGCTCCATGACATGTAGGCATTCAATTCAAGAGACTACCTATGAATTAATTAATGAATCAATCAATCAAATAAAGAAAAAAAATAGAAATACTGTGGGTTCCTCTGAACATTTTGTTCTTGGCTTGAGCATTTAATTTGAGCCTGGTGAATAAAGTATTTTTTTAAATCTGGTATATACTTTAAACATAGACTTCATTTGCAGTCTAAACAGCTGTTTAGAACCATGCTGAAATTCATGAGCTGTGATGGAGCAATTATCATCATCAGTGACAATATAAATGAAGTAAGAGGAACACTCTCTTTTTTTAATAATAAATAAATACACAATACATAATACATCAAAGCTGATTTTGAAAAATTAGGAAATTGCAGTATATTGGGTAAGAATGCCATACAACTAAGGATCATTGTTTTCTGACATGGATAAACAAGTGAACAAGCTGCAAGTAACATGTTTAACTTTAAATGAGAAACATTCATTTAGCAGCTGACAACATGCTTACAAAAACAAGAGTTGTGTGTGACAAGGGTTTAATAAACCTAATAACTGTGGTCATTAGATTGTGGTCAAACAACACTTAGAAGAGAGTGAGTTTAGGATTCTGAAAAATCATTGTCACTGATTATTGACGTTTCTTATTTGATGTCATGCAGACATCGTTCAAGAGTTGTTCATTGTATTGGAGGTGATACACCATCGGATGTATCCACTAAGGAAAAGTGACCATTCCCTGACTGGTTGGCAATGGTTCCTGGAGGTTCCTGGCTGTCTCTGGTTGAAATCGGTTGGACAGACAGCGCTGCACCAAAAACCTCCTTATGACTGCTAGCAGATTGCTATAGTAACTTTTTCATGTTTGTCTGAAAATGCTCGCTAACTACTAATCCAGCTTTACTAAAATCTGATGGAATATTGGAAATGGAGAAGTCCCCCAGTCCGTGCAAACTATGGGTGACTGCAGCAGTATGATGGAAACCAAAGCAATCACAAGGAGTTTCTTGCCAACCACTTGGGAAATACACTTTTGTTTTTTCGTTATTTGCCCAGAGGTCACTGACTGGTCTGTAGGCCTGCATAAATGGGATTTCAGCAATCCTTTTCCCAGCAACTGTCATCAGTCTCCAGAACAGTTGAGGAATACTATTTTTTCCTTCATTACCAGTGGTTGGCAGATGGCTGTCTCTAGATCTGTGTGAGTGGGACCTTATTTACTTGATCCTACATTATCACCGTGATTGTCACATGTCCAAAATAGTGGGCAACTTAATGTCACATGATTATTGGTCACATGTCTGCAAAACCTCAATAGTATATGTCATTGTGCTTTGTGCTTGACATGACTGACTGCTTTGTTTAGTATCCTGCTCCAATGCATTACACCCTGCTTTGTCTTAAACATCAAATCATCTTTTCAAGCCCCAACTCCATCAAGTATCATTATCTCTATTTGATTCTCAATTTGGAAAGAAGAAAATATTTCATTAAATATTTTTCATTTTTCATCAAATATTTTTTGTTACTGTGAAATATCATGATTCCATTTTTTTTAATCACCAACACATGCCTGGCCATTAGGATTAGGTAATATAATTTTGTTATATTTTCTTAGGATATTTTTATCAGAGTGTTGGCTGTTTAGTTCCTCTCAGTATCATATAAATATGCTTCAGGCAAGAAAGCTGTCACAGTTCCATGTTTTTGTAATTGTTAGTGCCAAATTTCTGGTGCTATATTTCACAATCCATTCCAACTATGTCTCTACTGCAAAAACAATCTTCTTCACTGCATTTTACTTTTGTCAGTGGAACACGTTTAAGACCACGTTTAAATCTTCACACAAAAACATAACTTCAACACGCTATGGCAACATTTAGATAGTAAAGTCAGAATTTGGCATGAACAACATAAAAACATTGCTCTATCTATCCTTATCAATTGCTTAGGCTGCTGGTGGTGGTATACTGGTGTGGGGGATATGTTCTTGGCATGTTGATATGTTCATATGTTCTGGAACAATGCCCAGTTGGTACTGGCCACTGTTTCAGTGTCACATGCATTTTCTGATGGCTTCTTCCGCAGGATGATAAAACCAGATCATCTCAAAGGCCATGTCCACACTAATACGTTTTCGTTTGAAAACGCATCTTCTTCTCTCCGTTTTGGCTTTCCGTCCACACTGAGTCTGCGTTTTTGGTCAAGGAAAACTGAGCTTTTTGAAAACGCTCTCCAAAGTGGATAAATTTGAAAACGCCGTTTACACGTCGCAGTGTGGACTGCGAAAACGGAGGATTTCGAAAAAGATGACGCATTTTAGTCATATGATGCAGTCATGTGACCAATTCAACTAAGGTGGCGGACGGCATTGTACAGCAGTTGTTTTGTTTGCTCTCAATTTTGACGACCCTATTAAAGATTAATATCAGTTTGCACATGCTCCAGATAGCTTTTCTTCAAAGAAGACGGACTGTAAAGTTAATATGTAAATAAACGGCAGACGGAAATGATGCAGGTAGAATCGTCTTACGTTTCACGCATGCGTGGTACAGGAACGTGAGCGTTTTCAGTGTGGATGAACAACTCTTCGGAAACAATTGAAAATGACAGTGTGGACGCGGAAACGGATTGGAAACGGCGTTTTTAGACGAAAACGCTGTTTCCAAATTTATCCAGATTAGTGTAGACATAGCCAAAGTGATTTCTTGAACACGGCAGTGAGGTCACACTACTTAAATGGCAATCTCAATTCAGTAGAGTACTTTTGTGTTTTGGCAAAACTGGACATGCAGCCAACTAACCTGTTGCATCCATATGACGGTGTCACTGTGGACCATAATCTCTGAGGAATACTTTCACCACCTTGTTGAATCACCTGATGTAAGCAAGGTGTGGCTAATAAAGTGCCTGATATGTTTATACAGCTTCACTTTCAGGATTGAATCAGAAGTAAAATACTGACATATTCACAATTAAAATGACACAGAGATAACTAATGAGAAGAAAATGTAGTTTGGTAGTGAAACTATATAAGACATGAACTATGTATAATTGTTTCTTAGTATTACAGGAAGCAGCTGGTAACCGCTGTGACATGTTTTGAATCATGCTCGTATAAAGAAGGCAAATTGTAGATTTTCCCTAAAAGCAGAGTGAAAGATTTGGGCTCCTGATGCTATCAGGGCTTGACTGACATTAAATATTACGTATTCATCTTTCAAAAATACTGAGATATTACTAAATCATTTTTACACAGCATGTAAACTATGGAATTTGACATAATACCGATATAGTTAACCAGTCAGACATAGATTTTATAGTAAATATAGCTTATAATATAGATCTACGGTATGTTTGGAGAGAGGAAGACAGTTAGGGCATAGAGATAAAAATATCAAAGATCATTATGTATTTTAATTATGATGACTTCTTCTTAGTGCTGGGGTAAAATGTGTTTAAGGCTTGTGAATAAAATATCACTTTGTGCTTCAAAGCAGTGGAAAAGACTGTCATCTTTTCTTTGTTCATTTCATTTCACAGCAATGTGATGTACAGTATCATTACAAGTTTCCATGTCTGGGCAATTAAATTGATTACCATATCACAGTATGGCCTTTTTCCTAGACTTCTGAGGTGAAGTAAAAGTGTCCTCTTGCAGGTTTATCCTTGGAAATTGGATACCTTCCATGTTGAGTAATATTCCATTATTTTATATTCTCTGGAAGAAGGGAAGTGAAGGTCATTGCACTGAAATGGTGAGCACATATGACAAGACTGCAACATTAGTTTTTAGTGATGTTCCATCTTCTGGCTCTCCCAGGTAAACAAACAAATATAAACACAAACAAAAAAACATACTTTCTTGGTTTGGGGATTTGACTACAAGGGTGATTTGTGTCAGAAGGGTTGAGCAGAAAGTACTGGCCTACTAAAGGTACAGAGAATGTCAGTTTACCCGTCTCCCAGGCTCTTCCAGCATTTTCTTATACTCTGTGTCTCTAAGACAGTAGCAGTCTCTTACAAAAACTGTTTACTTTGTCATAAAATTAATAAATGATCACAAGAAAAAAAAATGAGAGATGCACATGAACTGGTTTGGTACCATAGTACCGTTGCATGACCCTCTAGAAGTTCTTTTAGTACCCTGAGGCCTCCACACGTGTTTTGATTGCAACCATCAGACATATGTTGCAAGGATATTGCCAGGTCTATAACTGTCTGATTTTTTAGTGTTGCACTTGTATTCATAATTCATGACATAACACATTGAATTGCTAATTTGTATAGTGATTCAGTGCTTCAGTACACAATTTAGAAGAATTTTAAAACACCCTCTCGACTGAATAAGAATAATAGTCTGCTCGGTGTATTAGTCTACTGATACACTGAACTCTTTGCCAGCAGCTTTGTTGTTTCTGTAGTACAGATGCTCAGCAATTGACTATCCAGGATGAACAAATAGCAGGCTGTCACTCAGTCTGGCAGCCGTCCGACCACCTCAGTCACAGACAGCCAGTGATGCTATTGAGATGGTGGGATGCCAAAAACAGTAGATGGCTGTCACAGATCTTTTGACTACATCTCTATATTACAGTGACAGATCTAGAGTACCTATTTGCATGTCCTTTAAGTCAGTTAAAACGATAGTTTTCTAAATCATACAGCTTGATTCTGTATAGACCATATCAAGTTTACTTTTGAGTTAGATTTTAACTTGTTAACTGAGTCACGAGACCGCCAGTTGCACCCAGGTCATTTCTGTTTTCTCTTCTCTTGAGGGAAATTCAGAGAGATGATCTATGCATATTCCCCTTAAACCCACTTCTGCCGTATGTAGGGAAGTGTGTGTTTGTGTGTTCCTAAATCCCATTGTGAGAAGAGGAAGTAACAGGGTAGAGTAGCTAGGGCCCCTGACCAAGCCTGTGGGTGGGTGGCATGGATTCATAAATCAGGGAGCAGTGTTAATCTCTCTCAGGTATTGGAAAGCCAGCCCTCAGTAAATATGTTGCCCCGGGATACAATGGGGTTTAAAGGATTTCTGTCTCCAAAGAGAAATTAGGCAGGAGCTTCAGAAGTGAGCTAAATGGAAATGCTTGCTGGAGCATACAGAGAGAGCAGGGTGCCGCTGTCAGCTAGTAAACATAGTCTCAGAGTAGCCTCAGTCATTATCATGGCAGTCGGTGCCAACAGCTAGGGTGAGCAGACGGGTGGGGTGATGAAGAGCATCTTCTATGCAGATGATTAGTCACAATAGGGAGGAGGAAAATCTGAGGTCTATTGGATCATACTGTTCGGAATGAGAATTGTCTTTGTTATAAGTTAAGTGGCTAATTACAACAAATTATAGTTGTCTTTTAACTTATTTTTTGATGTCGAATTTTTTGAAAAATGTTTCTTTTTTTCGTAATTTGTCAAATCCCTTGCGTAGCAGTATTTTCATATTTCAATTTTTTTCACATTTCAGCAGCAGCACCTAAAGGTGAAGTAAAAACACCTTGTTATGAAGCTACCCTTCGAAGGTGGCATATATTTGGTATAAAGCAAAACCAGTCAGTTCTTTAATTTGTTGAGATAGGCACAAAAAAATGGCAGATATAAGCAATTAAAGACAAAGTAAAAAGTGTTCCTAGAAAGGACTGCTGGCAAAAGGGTCAAGCTCATGCATGGGCAGTGAAGGCAGACTGCGTTATTCAATCCCGAAGAAGACTTATTGTAGCCCAGACTGCTGACAACCTTAATCGTTACTGTGACAAAGAGGTGAGAGCATCATAATCTGATTGTAGGTTTTTGGGCCTTGTTGTTGGATTCTTTGTTTAATGTTATAGTTTTGTTTGTTATTCTGTTTTCCTGAGTGTTTTGGAGTCTTAGTTCTTCTTATAATTGAGTTCTAGCTGTAGAGTTGTTTCCTCATCGTCCTCTGTCTGATCCTCTTTCATGCATGTCTGTTTCCTCATTTTGTTATGGTTCTCACTTCCTATTTTATTTTGACATTTTTATTTCTTCTGCTGTCTTGTTGTCTTGATTATATGGGCTTGTATGTAGTTTTTCCCAGCTGTGTCCTTTTCCCCTAATTACCCTTGTGACTGACAGAGCACATAGTTCATTGTAGCTTGATGTGTATAACTCACATAGATGGAGACTAGTGCAATGGTGCTGATCCATGTCCACTTCTGAAAGCACCTTCAATGGACATGTTAATGTTAGAACTAGACCACAGAGAAAATGAGAAAGGTCACCTGCTCTCTTGTGTTCATGATCATTTACTTGAAAGGAAACAGCAGGACGAACTATGAGAAGGCAAGCCGGTGGAGGTGGTATGATGCTCTGGTAAATGTTCTGGCACCCCACTAAACATAGACACGTTGAAACGATGTCTTTTCTTGGACGTCCAATTTTGGTCCCCTGAAGGTGCAGACTGTAATGCCAGATGACGTCTTTTTCCCAACATCTCCCGAATGTCCAGTATTGACGTCCCCAGGACCTTCGAATATGAGCTAATTCTAGTCCAAATGTTGTTGTTGTGGACGTCTTTTCAATGTCAAACTTAGACTCATTTTCAATGTAGTTTTTATAATGCTTCTACATGTATAAGCTCTGTAGTCCCATATTTCCAGAGGGTGGAGGCCATGTTTTCTGTAACGAAACAGTTATGTGTGAAGGAAAGCAGACTACATCAGCCTACAT
The DNA here is from genome assembly GCA_015107715.1 of Tylochromis polylepis. NCBI lineage: Eukaryota > Metazoa > Chordata > Actinopteri > Cichliformes > Cichlidae > Tylochromis > Tylochromis polylepis. The sequence goes on from VVHJ01032366.1 coordinate 64,167, forward strand.
CTCCAAGATGGAGCGGGCTCTTGAACTAAACAAAATTGAACAGCTGCTCAGTGGATTTCAAGCAGAAATGTCCTGAGCTTCTCACAGGTAGTTTGCAAAATGTACACATCAACAAAGACTGTTGAGCAGATAGTCCAATTCAAACATACACACTTGCACA
>VVHJ01032367.1:0-16505 GCA_015107715.1 Tylochromis polylepis
CACGCTATTCCCGGTACACCGGCAGAGTTTTCAATAACACCTGAAAACAGCCGCGTAGACACACACACACACACACACACACACACACACACACACACAGGGCTATAAGCATGCAAGAAATACTTTTTTTTTTAAGTCTACACTGGTAACTGTCAGGATAATAAGAATATTTTACCTGTGATCTAAAAACAGAAACTTCCATTCAAGGCTGTGTCTGGAAGTGAATTCATCACAGGGATCTTCCACGTTACACAAATCCTAAACAAAAACAAAAACACTGAAAAGGTCCCCGCTAGTATTTCACAGGGAAGCAAGGCATGATCATGTTATATGTACAGTATGTTCTGTATATAGACATAGCTTTTAATATCAGAGTTGGTACATTGCATGATGAAACTTAACACAAAGAGATCATTACACATCAAGAATTTGCTCAGCAGCAACAGCCACTGAGCATGTGCAAAAAACTGCAGTTCCTCAAATGGCCACTTGAGGCTGGCAACAAAAGAGAGTTAGTCCCTTTAGATTCCAACATTAGAGAAGAGGAGGTACAGAAAAGTATTTTGGTCTCTGGATAATTTGTCCATAATAACTGTAAAGAGGATGATTTCTTTTTATTACTCATAATTTTTATATTAAAGGTTTAATGTTGTGTGTCATCATGGTAACTAGGATGCTAGCAGTCTCCGAGGTGTCACCTTGGCTAATTTGAGTTTGTTGTGTGCATTTTGGAACATGTTAATAAAATTATCTGACAAACAGTATGGCTTCTTGTGTGGTTAGTGATCCAAAGAGTATGTGCTCCAGCTCTGCTGAATGAAATTCAAGTGTTTTATTAGTGTGTTACTTTCTAATAACCAGGTGTCTGTGCTTGTGCAATACACCCATGTACACATTGTCCAAACTAGGATTACTAGCAGACAACGTGGCAACAGCCATAATGCTAGTCCACGAACCAAAGACACAGTTGCTATGTCTATCGTTTTACATATTGTCCATGATAATGCCAGTGTTTTTATTAACACTTAATCATCTTGTGTGTCATCGTCAAAATGCTGTACCCTTGAACCTATAAGCAAAATGAGAACAATGCACCTTTGAAAAGAACTGGCAAATTTTGTGTTCCCTACATTTCAAAAACTGATGCCTACTATTTACAAAGGATTCATCTTTAGACTGAGAAAAGGAAAAAAAATCTTTCCATGTCATTTGACCCAGTAGTTATTGTTCCAGTCAGACCAATCAGTGTAATCAGTGTGTTTTCCAATTTGGAATAACTAGTCAGCAGAGCTGAAGCCTGTGCAATAGATCAAGCATTTTTTTTCTCTAAGCATTTCGGATTTTAATCGCAAGTGACCATCCTGTACATATAAACTGCACTCTAATTAAATGCCAATATGCAAAATAAGTCAATCTTCAATGAACCATTACTGGAAACGTGCCATTTTATAAATTTCCTTTGGGATGCTCGGAAAGGGTAGAGGTAAGTATAAAATCTGAGCTGATCTCACAAAACGCTACAAGAGTGCGACTTTAATTCCCTTCTGTAACTTGACAAGTGGCCAGATTTCAACTCAAAGGGCCCTTTAGGGATCACGGCGTATCCTCATGATGTAACGAGTTGGCAAGTACACAGTGTGCCACACTGAACCTATTTGCCACGAGAAATTTTCCGGAGTGTGTGCGCCACGATGGAATCAGTGTATGCTGAAGTGTGCCACCTCTCAGACCTCATTCCCCTTGTGCCACTGATCCAAGCTCACAGCCACATTTTAGTCCTTGAGTGATATAGTGACGGTACACACAGCGACACAAGCAGAGAAACAAAGCAACAGAAGCGCCGTCAGGCTGCTGCCTTATTCACATGATGATGCCACAGCAGGTAGCACCACATATTTGATTTCCTGACGCAACCCCCCCCCCCCCGGGTCTTTTGCTTGTTAGGGAAATGTGTAAAGTGTTACTCTATGGAGTCACAAGCAGAGAAACAAAGGAACAAGATTTAATATTCAGGCTGGTTTTACCTTCAGAAACTGCGGAGTGACTAATCGCACGGTAGCAATGAGGCAGACCTGCTCCTCCAGAGATGACTGCAGACTCCTTGGTAACGTCAACTCGAGCCCATTACAAGAAGACGTAGGCACTGTGTGACCAAGAACATGTACATATGTATCTGTATTTTTGTTTTGTTTTTTCTAAAAAAAAATTTTTTTAAAGAAAACAAATCCTTACCATGGTTGTGAAACTTGAAATCTCCAACAAACTTGACATACTCATATACAGGTGGCTCTTTTGGGTTCATGTTACCTCTAGCTAGATGACAGCAAAATTCAATATGTGCCTCACCTGAAAAGCAGATATTGTCATGGTTACACCCTGAACATAATGAAGTTTACATGCATCATTATAAAAGCTGTAGATGAGGTGCTTCTCAATGATATTTTTGACAGCTGTTATCTTTTCAACAACCCAAAGAATCAAAATGCTGACAGGCTAATGTAGTCTAGGCACCAGTAGAAGAGGTTTCTTTTTTTCCTGTATTAGGACAGTGTAAAATTGGTAATAAAGTGTAATCATTTTTATTGTTAAAAAAAAAAGATGGATGTGCTCAAAGGATGTTGTTTACTGCAGACTTGGCTTTGTGACAGTTTGCTATTTAGGTCTCTAAAGATAGGCCGAGACTCTTGCAACTCGCCCTCTCTCTTCCCCAGAAAAGTCCAATAGTAACACAGGATTAAGGTCAGTCTCTTGAGCCTCCCATACTACATTGCTTTGGATTACTGTGCTAACATAACAGTGATTTAAAGTCTTAACTATGATACTAAGCTAGCTCCTATTATTAGCTAAAAGTCTAATCATAGATACACACTAATCAGCAATCCAATAACCTGCAGACCGTAATTCAACTACCTTCTGTATCTAAGTTTCAGTCCAAACAGTCTTTGTGACAAAAATTCTACAAGACAGAAAACAACAGTCAAGTGTAGTTTTTGTATTTCAAACAAAGAAAGAAGATTCTTGAGCCAATATAACTTTTTGAGCTGATTTTTAGTGGAGAATTACACCAACACTGACTGTTCTGTCCACAGCATTTTGATCTCCCAAAGTGGGAGACAGTCTACAGGCTTTAACCTTTCTACTTCCGCTGTGCTTCAACACGATGACCCAGACACAGTGTGTGCAGAGAGCCCGCTCAGCGGGATACTCACTGTCAAGGAAGTCAGCAGCAATGGGGTCAGTCATCAGCATGTGGGATGATAGCAGCTTATACACCTCCCCGTGCTCCCGCTCAGGGAGGAAATTCAAGATATTTTGGTCCACCATATCTGACTGGTGCAAAAAAGAGATGAATGGCAGTCAGTCTTCCTGGCACCATTTCAACAAGTGATATCTTACACAACAGTCTTAACGGGAGTCACAACAACAATCTGCTTCAGATAAAGCAGCAAAACAGCTTTTTTCTGTTGTCATAGTTCATACACTCAAAGTCTAATTTCACTGTTATGGCAACAAAAATAAAACAAGGACCAGTTATGGTGAAGTGAAGTCTAATGTTGTCTAAATTATCGCTATGCTTAAGTGACAATATAGAGCTTTGATGGTTGCATGAATTTGATTAAGGCCCTCTTACTTACCGGTAAATGACCAATAAGTGAGGAAACACTGTCAGACACGTATATGATGTTACCATCTGTAGTTAATGCAACCAAGAAACCATCTAGGGCCTGCAAGAGGGAGGACGATAACACAATTATATTACTGTATTACATCATGTTGAAGAATTCCACAATAATTGCCCAATATCTCACTGGGTCTTAATTAACCCATCAGCACATTGTGCTGATGTGTTAATGTGCTGATATTTACTCTGCTTTTGCACATTGCTATAAAATCAGCAGTGAAGACATGAGGTCTCATTAGGCAAACTATAAATGCATGCACTTAAAATAAAAATCAGCATTTTAGAGAGGATGTAGCTTTCCCTTTGTGTTTATTAATATTACCTAATGGCAGAATTAAATAACAGATACTTTTCAAAGACATCTTCCTGAAATTTACCTCCAGCATCAGCTGAGTGAACTCCTCATTACTGAGAAACGAAGGCTTCCAGTCCTGCCTCACATCGCAGGTGTCGTTCTGTGCAGTGATGTCTGGAAAAGAGAAAAAGGTCGGAGAAAGTGTTAGAATTAAGTCTATTAAATTAACAAAACAAAATAGAAATCCTTGAAAAACTCATACATGCTATATGCAGGCTACATAAAAGCTCGTACCTTTCTGTTTCTGCAAAAAGTCAATGGTCCTCTGTAATATGGTGGACTTGTCCATTTTGCGCGGATGGCCCTGACCCTGCAGCATGGTGCACAGCTCTTTGATGAGCACATTGAATTGGTCTCTTCTCTTCTTTTCTGATTTGTTACGGGATGCCCTAAAACAGAGCAGTTATTGCAAGTGAAAATTACATTACTTTAGTTCAGTTATCCTGTTTACACGGAAGATACAAAACCTAAGACAGTTCGGAATAAGGAAAAAAGAAAACTAGCAGAACAAGAAAGGTAAATGTAACAGCAGCATGGTGCTGAAAATGTAAGCAGAGCCTGAATATATTCTAATCTGTGGGTACTTTGTTATAAAAATAGGCCATGAAAAAAAATTAATTAAACATGGATTTAATCATACAGAATTTACATTTAAAAAAAGAGAAGGTTGGTTATTCTAACAGCCAAGCCCGGTGGTTAAATTTTATATCTTCTGACACCATGTCCTAGAGTGTCCACAGTCAGGTGTTAGCTAAGAAGTAATAAGTAAATCTGGAGTTGAACCTTTGTGAAAAGAACTCACTCGCTTTTAGACACCAGTATTTGTGTGTAAAACACAAAAATGAGCCAAAAAGAGGCCCAGAATAACCATAATGTCACAGAAAATGAAATTAACTCCTTCATTTATTATGTTCAGTCCAGTTTCTTTTAAAGTGATGACCTACCACCAGAAATCCATTTTCCATTGCCATTCCCATTTATGTTAATAGTAATAAATTTGTGATACTATACATGAAGTGTTTGCCCAGTATGCACAGAAGTCAGTACCTTTTTGCCCTGTCCTTCTCATCTTCATCCATTAAATCGTCCATGCAGCTATTGGTGCTTGAAAAAGAAGAATACATGTTATGAAGAAGTTCCTTTGACATCATCAAACACGTGTGTCAGCAATAATATAACAAGAGCAGGGCATATTTTGTCTTTTGCGCAATATAACAGACAGTTTTCACAGCAAGACTTTTGAGCTGTCCTAGTTGGAGAGTGCAGTTTTCACTAACAACTTCAACAATGGCCCCATCATCCAGGATTCACAAAAGCCAGGGCCGTCAAAGAGAAGCAGATAAAAGGAATTGTTTATTTTGTCTTGTAGTCCTGCACTACTCTGTGAGATGGTAAAATATGTTGTATTAAAAAAAAAAAATAAACCCTCTGGTTTTCTCCCATGTTTAGCAGGTCACTGTGACTTGTAAGTGACCTACTCCATATTTGTATTGTTGGTTTATACTCAGAGGCTCGTGTGGTTGGATGTCTAAAGGCAGACAAGTCACGAGTCACATCCCTATCTTTTTACTTCCGCATTACTCCTGGTTATAGCAGGATATTTACTACCTGAGAACACAACAGCAGGAATTGATTTTTATAGAGTGTAACGGGTTAATCAGCAGCCACAGAGATAATCAGTCATAAAAAATTATGTTAAATGTAATCAACCTCGTCAACATATGAGTTTGACCTGGGTATGGCCAGTAGCAATTTTTCAGAGCAGATTTCAGGTTTAGTTTCTTTCTTCTTTTTCTTTTTTTCCCAAAACTAACTTATTTCGAAAATTCCATCTTTCTCACTTTTTCTGACTGTGACCGTCTGCATTTATCCAAAGAGTGAGGCTGGAACAATGCTTTTGTGAGCCAACAGTGAATTATGCGTGAAATAACATTAAAACACAACCGAAGAGCATTTTTCTCTGACAGATTGAAATAAGAACGTGTTTACACGATTGCACTGACTGACTATGACCTGCATTATATTCATTGCCATGTGAGTATCATGTGATAGGCTGTAACTCGGGCGTTATCTTTAAAATGTTAAAAGAAGTGACTGGCTTGTACATCACAGACACAACAGGTATTACAAAAAAACCCAAAAAAAACTCCTACTGAGGAACAGTTAATCTAGAATTGAAGTTATGACTGCACAACTCTGCGTGAGTGTAACTTATTCTTCCTGTGGTATTGGATCAATATTAATATAGTCCCACAGTGATTCATAAAATGCTTCATTACTCTTGATTGATGTAAGTGCTTTGATCACATTTGTATAAAAGGGTTTTTCTTTTTGCTTTGCATTGCAGATGATGTTCTAAGAGAACTGCCTGAATATTGAACAGCACACTCCCCACACAACTCAAACTTAGGGTCATTCAAGATAGATATGTTCTTCATTGTTAAAATCCAACATTTACTACATGTTTGTTGTACAGTTTATGCTTATACATTTCTCACATGTGTTGCAGTTTTGTGCATGTATGCTCACAATGAAAGACTATGAAAAACTTTGCTAAATGGTAATGTCTAAAAGGATAAACCAGGTTTCTTTCAATTCTAGAAATCTACAGATTCATATTCATATTTATCATACATACATAAAAAAAAAAAAAAAATTATTTGAATGGTATATTGTGTGTACCGCTACAGTGTTGGTTATGAAGCTTAAACTAAATAAAGAAATCAAAATGAAGTTAACTTTATTTCATACTCACTCCCATTCCCTGCGGCCAGACGGACAGGGGCCACCGAAATCAGAAAGGTTGTCCATACTCACTCCTTCTGCCAACCAGGCCCTTTCTGAAATCTTTTAAGTCCCATCCGCGCCGTCCTCGTCTGAACACTCTTTTATACAAACTTAGCACGGTCCTGCTGTCCACCACCTCCTCAGTTCGATAAAAGAAAAGCCAAATCCTGTGAAAACAGACAAAACTACTGAGCAAAAACTGCTGGGCACGCATTAACTCAGTGACACACCTGTTCAGCTGCTCAACGACCTGCTAAAGTTTGACCAGAGCATCAGAATGAAAAAGAAAGGCGATTTAAGTGACTTTGAAAATAGCATGCTTGTTAGTGCCAGACAGGCTGTTCTGAGTATTTCAGAAACTGCTGATCTACTGGGATTGTCCCCACACAGCCATCTGTAGGGTTTATAGAGGGGAAAAAAAAAAAGAGGTTCAAACAAGAGAAAATGTCCAGTGAGCGACAGTTCTCTGAGCAAAAACGCCTTGTTGAAGTCAGAGGTCAGAGGAGAAAGGCCAGACTGCTTGGAGCTGATAGGAAGGCAACAGTAACTCAGATAATTACTTGTTACAACAAAGATAAGTAGAAGAACATCTCTAAACACAGAGCAACTCGAACCTTGAAGTAGATGGGCAACAGCAGCAGAAGACCACACTGGACACCGCTCGTGTCAGCTAAGAACAGGAAACTGAGGCTACAGTCCACACAGACTCACTGAAACTGGACAGTGGAACACTGGAATAACGTCTCATCTGATGAGTCTTGATTTCTGCTACAACATGTGGATGGCATGCTCGTGGTGTAAACAACACGAAAGCATGGATCCATCCTGTTCAGTGTACACATCTTCTATTGACAAAAGGGGGTCAGCACTAGCAAGGTCTACCCAGTGAGTGAGTGTAGACTGACTGCTTGTTCTCAGGACATTTCTGCAATTCAATCCATAATAATTGGGTCTTTAAAATCCTGGATACAAAGCAAACATGGTATCACTGTCACAACAAGATTTTCCATGAAAACACTGTGTTCAAATATTTAAAATGAACGTTCTCCCAAGCCACTTTGTAAACACATCAAGAAAATATGACATTTGTTGCAAGCTTGACCACTAACAGAGTTACCTTTAAAAAAAACAAAAAAAAAAACAGCGGACAGTGGAGACAAGACGACAGAGATGGGAGAAAGAGCAGGAAGACATGCAGTAAATGGCCCAATCACAGATTTGAAACTGGGCCTCTGCAATCTATAGGAAGCCTTCTCACAGCACATGGTTTGCCTGTTGAATCCACTGAGAGCCACACGGGCGCCACCTTAGCTTGCCGTTTTAACAAATCAATTACAGTCGCACCAATGTTAGCACCGTGAGAGTTAGCATTTTCTGTAGGACTTGCATTTAGGAAAAATACACAATGTTTTATTCACCTGAAAAAAAAATGCAGTTTTTACTGTGAGGGCTTAATGTGTGCTGCTGAAAGACATTAATAATACAATATGAAGGGAATTAACCATTTTCACCTGGCTAGAGTACCTCATCACTTAAGGAGCGTTTTTGCTTAGGACCAGCTCCTCTGACCTAGAAAAATGTCTGAAGCAGACGCTTCTTTTGATAACCTGGCCTGAAAAAACAGAGTGCACAGCAGCCACCTTCTTCACACATCCTTTGTATATGGCAGTCTTAAACAACATGGAGCAGACGCTTTTTTTTATAGACCAAACTGAGAACTCACTCAGCCAAGCTTTGGACAGCTGCAGTTAAACAACATGAGACTGTATTCACTTGCAGACCAATTAATAACATGTCTCCATATAATCGATACATGAAAACATATGTTTTCCCCTCATTGTGGCTGACAGAACACCATGCATCTTCTTAGTCAGCCAGTAATTAAGAGCAATTATTATATTCCATATATTTAACCTTGATTAAAATTGTCCGCAATTTCGTGGTCTGGAAATAAATTCAACTCTGTATCAATTATATTCAAGTTATAATTATAGTTAGTGGTCCTTCCTAATGCAGGCAGTTGTCTGTGTTTGTCTTATTCCAAATGTAGCCTACCCTGAGTGGCCTCAGGCAAAATTACTAGATATTGCTGCTTCCATCATTTTACGTCTAAACGGAGACCCACAGGGACAAGAGAATCACTATGACTGGAGATATCAGAGTGATGCGTTGCAGTCTTTAACAGTTCACTGCTAAAAAGCATAAAAGTCTCTAGTCTAAGCATAAAAATGTCTGCATTCTAGCTCATACCCTTTCCTTCTTCATAAAAGGAATCATTTTCTATCTTGGGTTTCCAGACTCTTGTTCCTATAGAGCATATAGGAACACACAATTGTTTGAAGCTGGTGTTTAAGCACCACTTCAGCCTGAGGTAATTGAGCCAGTAACCACTTCCACACCAACACTGTTGTAGAAATGTAATTATGTGCATTCCTTAAGGGGGAATATATAAAAAGATGATGGGCTAACGTCAGGAGAGGAAATCCATGGATTAATCTCATTCCCATCCTCCTTTATATGCTAAAGTATACATTTCCCCACTGGCATGTTTAGTATCGTAATTTACCTCAGACCATTTTTTTTTTTTCAGTTATTCTCTGTCATTTACATCAGTGAAATCCTGAAATTCAGGCTCTTATATGCATTTAAATCTGATTTAAAGGGACAATGTAGCTAACACAAAAAACTAGTTTTGAGCTTTGGAGATATCAGCCTTGGAAATGTGAACTACAAGATGTTTTCCTGCTTTATGCACTGGAAAATCTCTTTTAATAAATAACACCTCCACACCTCCCAGCTGTATCACTGCAGAAGAAATGGTCCATCTAGCCATGACAGGAGGCTCAAGTTAATGGTTGTGTGACATGAAGAAAACACCTGAGCTGTGATGTCAGCGGGCCCCGTGCACAAGGTTTTTTTGTTTTGTTTTGTTTTGGGTTTTTTATCTGGTTCCATGATATCTAAAAATAGAGCCTGACGGTACAGATTTTTGCTGATTTAACCATTTTTTTCTTTCAGACACACAAAACAAACGTGTTTCCCTAAAATTCTCCTTATTTTAGTCCTTGCTAAAATTATATGAGAATACAGTTTAAAAGAAATCTTGTTCTACTGCTACAACAAACCGTGGATTACTTGTTAATGCGCTGCCCGACTCTGGTTCAGATGGTTCTTTTTGTGATGTTCCAAACACGTGTCAACGGGGAAGTTGCAGACTGTTTTTTGTTGACTATACTAAGCAACATCAACACTCATAATATGGTTGAAGGGTGTTTCTCCTGTCGCTTCTTTACTTTTTACATTTTTATTTAGTCCTTTAGTCCTTATAAATGCCAATACTGGTATGTTTGGAAATAGCTAATATCAGCCAATATATCGGCATGTCCAATAAATATGTCTGGGTCTAATCTAAAACAAAACAAAGGAATATTATGTGATCTTCACTTTCAACTCTACATGTTTAATATTTAAAGACTATGCACACAGCTGATATTTCAAAAGTGACCATGGTTAAACTAAAAGCATATCACGTATGCTTTATTTTCATGCTAATCCATATTTTTAAAGATCCAAATGCTATATTTTGCCTGAAATTCAGGCTCTAGTGTGTATAATTTTGTTATGCTATCCTTGTCTGTGTTTTACTGCAGAAACTCCCCTCAGCTTCCTGCAACTGCTCTGCAGTATCCTTCCAGTCCAAAAAGAGTCCAAAACAGAGCAGCAGGCAAAAATCAAACACTCACCCATAATTTATATTTCTAGTTTGCTTCCTTCCCCATACTTCATGGGCCTATATGTAGTCTATTTGTAGCTTATATGTAGCCATTTGTAGGGCATCAAATGGGTCAGAGTGAGCTAATAAGGTAAGGAACTCAAATGAGAGGCACAAAGCAAGAAGATATTGCTGAAAGCCTTTTACTGCAAAGCAGTAATTCAGGAATTGTTAATGTCATTACTTATACATTGTTGGGGAAAAGGTTCCCATGTTAACAAGCTGACATTATGCTTTAGGTCACCACAAATTTGTGACGTCTTAATGAAACTGGCTTGTAGCTAAGGATGTCCTCTTTATGACACACAAACTTCCATCCCACTTTCAGATTTACATAGCTTAGTAAAGATTTCCACACAAAGGTGTCTAAAAACACATGAGAAAAGAAACCCCTTTGTATACAGAGCAACCCTCAGAATGAAGCTCTACAGTGTTACTGAAAAATCAAGCTATTATTTAATTGGGCCAGACTGATGAGAAATGCTCTGCAAAAAAAACAAAACAAAAAAACATTAGCTACCGCAGAGGGGAAATGCCAGTGTTTAATCAGAAACACAATTTCTGCATTTACTGCCCTACTTACGGCCAAACTACTCTTTAGAGTGTTTATGCTTCTACAGCATAGGCACAGACGAAAAAGATCTTCCTGAATTGTTGACAAAACAAAAAAGCTGAAGTTTGTATAGCAAGCAACAGAAATTACCACTCATAAACTGATCTACTGTGTAAATGTCCTTTTTTCATTCCAAGATTAAAGAAAAACACACTGCATTAAGAATCACCTCATGCAGCTTTAAATGTATCTTCTCTCTGCACAGCTAAAATAAACCTCACATACCCATCTGCATTCTAGTACTGAGGTTAAACCACACCTTGCAAGGTCAACAGCTAAAAAACATCCGAGTCTCGTTACACTCGTCCCTTCGGGTATTTAAAACCCTTTAAATTGAAACCTGAGCTCACTTCACAAGGTGGTATACTGAAGTTCAAGTTCATGATGAACGCTGTATGTAAACAGGCTGTAAAAGACGCAGTGACAATAACAATGGCCATGAAATACTTCATTTTCTTTGTCAATTTTTGGCTTCTTTTAAAGAGTGTAGGCTTTGTATTGCAGTTTAAAAGAACTCTCCACCCTCAACTATAGCTTATTATTAGGTTTAATATGCTCCATCTGTGCATTTAATTTAAACTTAATAACTATTATCACTTTGAGACAAAAATAATTTACGTCCACATTTGAAACATTTACTACCCTTATTTTCATTTCAAATGTGAGTCAGTGAAGCTCACTAATGGCTTTAATGAGTAAAAAAGCACGCTGGTGTCATGCTGTTTACTGAGAGCTGAGGACCTAAAGTACTCCTCTACTGCAATGAATGACATCTAAAAAGCTCTTGTGTCCTCTTCACGTTTGCTTTTTCACCTTTAGGTGGGTATTTGTGATGATGTTTAAAACACTCAGGTCATGAGCTGCAAACACATTCAGGCAGAATGGGTATTTTTTTTTTTTTTCATTTTGTAGTTTTAAAACATATGAGATGCAAAAGAACTGTCATATTATCTGCGGATCTTAGCTAATGATGGATTACCCTCATGCAGCAAACTGGTTGTTTTTGATAGCATCAGAAACTTTAATACTGGCTTGTAGAAGGCATGGGCGCGTGATGAGATGAAAGATGCTGACAGTAGATATTTCTCTGTCAACAAAAAAAAAAAAATACCTGTTTGACATCAGCGCCAGGGACATGGGCAGCGAGCATGTGAGCGCCAAACCATAAGGACAGAAGCTTTAAAGATTATCCGTCATGTGATGTAGAATAGATTTAATTAACATTTTCCTATATTGATGCACATACTGTAAGTGTGTCGGTGTCAAAGTACGGCTTGGTCAAATGTTATTTTCTAAAATCACAAGTATATAGGATCAAAACTCAGTATTTAATTTGTAAGGTGAAAGACCAGATAATGTGCTGGTTTAAACTGTATTCAACTGATCAAGAGCTAGGTAATTTTTCTACTTATAGTTTATTTCACAACTCACAAATCAGAATTAAGACTTGCAAAGCTAGTCTGCATTTGAACAGATCTAGTAAATGAACACTTTAAATACAAATTTTAAGTTACAATCAAGAGATCAGATTGTAATATTAACAGTGAGGCAGCTCTCTCTTTAACGTCTCCGAGCAGAGAGCAGGACTGGGAGTACTTTGAGATTTGAACTAAATCCCCCAAAACTGCATTTGTTGAATTTAGTTAACGCATCTGATGTATCCATGGATTGTTTTACCCTCTGATTTCTGTGACAATTCGATTGAAAATGCATCCATGTCGCCCACTATGTTTCAATCCACAAAGTAGAAACTAGCAAATCTTTGCTAACCATTAGCATAGATTTGCTTATTACATTAAAAAAAACAAACAAAAAAAAGCTAACCAATACCAATATCACATTAGCTCAAAAATTAAATCCCTTTAAATATTAGCTATCAGCTATGTCTGCTTTAAAAACTAAACAAACAAACAAACAAACAAAAAAAACCTAATCGGCATTGTCTAGGTTTGAAAAATTAGGCCAGTTTAGAAATGCAAAAAGCTGCAGTTTATCAAACATGGTAGCTTCAGGCTAACAGACTGTTGCAGAAAAAGGTTAAATTCCTCCTACTGGGTGGCATTTTTTAAACAACTCAGCCTTTAAATGCTATTAAGGTTTACAGTAATGCCTTATTAGGGCAGAGCTGGTTTGACTGACAACTGCATGGTAACACAGCTGTGTTAGCGGTGTTAGCATCAGCTAATTAGAGACTGAAAACTATTCCTCTCACTGTATCAGTGTTGGTGCCTTTTAATCCAATTACTTTACAAATAATGTGGCTTGCTATGCAGAATTAACAACCCAACCAAGAAGTCTGCTCTAATACTCTATGTGTTAGCACTAATTAGAAGGTACATCTATGGCCTTAGCGAATATATTAGCACACCAACCCCTTGTTTGATTAAAAACTCAAGATGGGGGCACAATTCCTGTGTCTGTCGTTTATATACAGATTTTGATAAATGCACAAAAACCAATTTAAAATGCAAACAAAAAAACATAAGAAAATAACATAATAAAGAAGCTACTTTCAATTGCTCCCTGATTCACTAGCGGTCACCACAGTAGGTAGCTCCACATGTTCTAGCATTTTCACACCAGATGCCCTTCCTGTCTCAACACCAAGGGGAACTGTGTCTTCTTGCCGGGATCAAACCTGGAAGCCAGTGCACTATGGAGCCACTAGGAAAAATCTGTCATGAATTCAAAAGGACAGTAGCTATGAAATACAGACTGCACAGTGGTCACCCACCACTGGTTATACATTTACATTATGCAGTTACAAGTGAAAAACATGCACGTGCTATTAACACATAAATCATTTGCTCCGCCAAAAATAATCAAGAATCTGGTTCCCAGAATGAAAGGTTACAATTAAAAAAGAAAAAAGATAAACCACGGCCTCTGAATAACCAGGACAACTGTGTCATAATAAGCTGAGTAGGCCTAATGACTCACAAAAGTATTATATATAACTTTTTGCAACCTTGGAATAACACACAGGAAAGTGAACCAGGCAACAGAAAAAGTCTGTCTGCAGGTTTTCTGACAGCCAACACCATTCCCCACAACTACTCTGGTATTCCACGCAGAAAGCTGTTCTGTGGCTCTGGCGCTGAACGACTACTATCTGCTAGTCTGCAGGTTTACTCTGTCTGACCACATCCACCTGCATCTGGTTTTGAGCTGACAGCTCAAGCCATCAGGTAAACACTAACTGGGCCTGGACAAGCTTAATTTCAGTCAGTGTGGAAACGTTTTTAACATGTATCTAGGTCTTGCTGCTTAAGCCTAGATTACATAAAATCTGAAATAATTTGCACAGCATTTACCCTTAACTCATTTACGTCATAACTGTACGACATTCATATTATTAGTTATTTGAAAGCTTACACCCTCACCACCATTTATCAAACACACGTGTAACACTGCATACTGTACGCACAGACGAGCACATACAAACATGAACACTCGTTTCAAAATGCATTTAATAACATATAAAAACGTGTTTCTAAATGTGTTGTGTTATGATTTCCAGTGTAGGTGTAGCTGCCTTTAACTGATAAGAAAGCAGGGAGCACTTCCACTGGCTGCAAACCCATAAACGAAAAACAGAGGAAAGGCCACTGAGAGCACTTGCTGACCCTTTAACTTTCTAGTATGTACAGGATAAATAAATAGCATTGCCACACTTCATGCAGACTCAAACAATAGAAATGCTTTGCAATAATAATAAATCCCTTTCAGTTGCGAATAATTAAATTAACAAATAAATAAATAAACAAAAAGCCCTGAATGGATTGGGAATTCGAAGACCGTGGGTTTGTCAGAGAAATGTGAACTCCAGTAGGCTTAAAGCTGCCAGGTTGGGTAACATCAGTCTGACCTAAGCCTGCTGAGAAATTATCTAAGCATCCATTTTCCGGTGACATTTAACATTTTTCTATGCTGCGTCTTAGAGGAAGCAATGACGAAAACCCCTTTTGTGTTTTGGCCATTAATGTCATCATCTGGGGCACAACGGGTGGAGGGAAAATAGGTTATTTCAGCCTTGTAACCAGGGCACTTGATGACTCTGAGCTGAAAACATGTAAGCAGCATTCAAGAGCGCTAACGCTATCAAACAGACGGACACCTGGATTTTAACCAAACCAACCAAATCAGCCTGCACTCCGTCTAATAATCATGCGGTCGCCCACCTCTGCTTTACTGGGAAAAGAGGCCAGTCGTGAACTTTGATGATATAAAACGGAGTAAGCGGGTGGCAGCAGCCTATGACAACATTTTGCGCTCGTCTGTCACAGTGACGCGAAACTGAAAGCTCAAGTTAAATCTCACATACCTTGAAAACAGGTCTCCAGCAGAAATCCGGATCCACACTTAACTTTAACCGAACTAGTCATTTTTTTTAAAGAAAAAAAAAATCTAAAAACTACAGCATAGCAGCCGAGCGCAATCAGCAGCCTCTGACTAACCAGGCGAGAGCGCTGAAAGCGTTAAATTGCATAACAGCGCCTTAAGTTAATAACGTGCTGTTATTAATCGCCGGTGAGCTCTCTGCGGCTTTGACAGTCCTAATTTATCAACAGCAGAGGACCAAATTTCTCATTCGTGGCTTTTTTTTTTCTGTAGTTGCGGTCTCTCCCTCTCTCTCTCTCTCTCTCTCTCTTTTTTTCCAGGGTCTGTACTCCACATCCTCCGCTGGCAGCGGCTTGTAAACAGGACCGAGTGGCTGAGAGCAGAGAAAGTAGGTCAGCTGGTAGCTCAATACTCGGGTAACGAAGGCAGCAGCAGCATAAGCAGCAATGCTGTGCAACACAACCGAAAGAAACCTGCGCTGGTGACCGGAAAGGAGGGGGGCAGATCTTTAACACGTGCTTAATGAATAATAACAACCCACTAAAATGTCATTAGAGCAATGCAAAGAAGAATAGATTTGTAATGTGGCTTTTGCACCGCAGTTTCCCGACTGTTTGAAACTGTGGAGCCTACCGAGCCTTGGCCATAGGAGCCTAACCTTTAATCTATTAAGATATAGGTTTACATTCACAAGAAGGAATCTATAGGAGGGGGTGATGGCATGCTGAAAATTGACCTTACAGGTACTGCTGGTATATTAAGGCAAATCACATGGGCAGGAGGAGGTGGTGAACGGTGCCTCCTCCCTGCCAGCAAGACGGAGCAGATTAGCCTGTCTGACCCTGTTTATAAGTTTATAAACCATTTATTTAAATCAGCAGGGTGGAAGGGAGGCAGGCCATACAGAAAGATGACAACACCTCAATGTATAAGCCAAACAACAAGCTGTAGGGTT
>VVHJ01032367.1:16525-27937 GCA_015107715.1 Tylochromis polylepis
CCCCCCCCCCCCCCCTAAGTACTTCCCCATACACTTCCTATCTTTCTTTTTTTTTTAACAACTTCCTGGTTCCCTTCTCTCTTCAGCTGAAGTCCCAAATGTGGGTCAGCAGTCTGCATGACTAATTTCAAGCTTTAATGATGGACAGGGTCCAAGTATTTTGTGTCTGTCAAGTGGCTTCACAAGCAGCTACAGATGTGGGCATGTTGAGAATGTTAAAAGAACCGAAGAGAGCAGTTACATGGAGAAACTATTTGGAGGTTTTAAAAAAAATGAGGCAGAGGTTTTACTGTAGTAGGCCTATATGATTGTCACAGGCATATCAGTAGTTTATCTAACTGTGCTATTTGGACAAAGCCTATCAATACTCCAGCCATTTTAACCAAGTCCTAAATTTTTATTAACATGACATTTATGGATGGCTTTTGTTTGGATAGATGCCATTTAGTTTACATGGCTAAAGTCATGATTCCACTGCTACTGATTATAGCCCTCAGTAGTTGATAAATTATTTCCAATAACTTAATGGTAGGGTAGACTAATTAGTTATTTTGTTGTCCCTATGACAAACCTGAATGCGTCTTTAAAGATTAAAGATCAGAATCTTAACAACAGTAATCGTGAACAATTTGGTGCCAAATGTGTAAATGTGAGACTCTTTTCACACTCATACTTTCCCAAATATCAAGCTCTACTGTACTTGTTAGCAACACAGATGGTTTACGTCATTATTTTAGTTGCGTGGAACGCTTGCTTATTCACAAACAATTGAGCAGACCATATTTTGAATTATATAGACAATGTTAAGTAAAATAAAAATAATAACCCAAAAAACCAAACATTTTTCAGTAGGAAATAGCCACATCTTTGATTGCGCTGATGCTTATCACCCTGTGCTATCCCTTCCTTCTTATTTAAAATGCTTTGGGTTGCATAAATATGCTTCCTTAACGGCAGATCTTGTAATCAAGGCTACTTCTCATGTGAATAAAGAGCACAGAGCACATGAGAATCAACGCTGTCACCTGTTATGCCTCATCTCATTAGAGAGTGAGTGTCAACTGCTTTGACAAGTTAGCCTTTGACATCAGAGAGCCTTAAGTGCATGTTCTTAATTAGACAAATGGAGCTTTTCATAATGAAGAGTGTGAGTGTTGACCTGTGAGTGCCAGCGTGTACTTTGAACAGTTTTTTGCAAAATCCTTTTAAATCAATAAAATGGAACAACTTGTAAAATGCAAGAAAATATTAAATAATTGAGGAGAGTACAGTTTAAGTAAAATAATCTCAGCAGATGACATGAAAATCTTTACTTTGTTTTCTATATTTTGTGGGTCTTTCTGGGTCCTTTTTTTCCATCATTGCTTTTAAAGCATACAGGTTTTATTGCTAAGGTGACAACAAAAGAAAAAAAGAAGTTTTAACCCAGACAGGAAAAAAGAATTTAAAATTAAAAAAAAACCCTGTGGACATAATTTCAAAGTCAAAGCCAACCAAGCTTCTGTTTCTGGCTTGGCCAGTCATCGTGATGTTTTATGATTTGAATTTCTCTCCAGATGTCCCTGAACTCCAGACGCACATTTGAGGCCACAGTAGATATGCAGACCACTTGTCTCAATGACCATCTTAATGTAATGAGTCACATTTTCCACACAGCGGATGCAGCCTGCAGCTGTTGTAGCAGTCCCAATTTCAGTGACTGGCTTATGAGGTGGTACCAGGATGATGCCAGTTTTGCCAGCCAAGTTATAGCCTCTCTGGAGATATAAACATCCTCCATCAGGCGACTGAACCTTCTTAATTGGCTGTTGAATCTTTGGCATGACACCGTTTGTGATTTGTCAGCGCTAACCAACCTTGAAACTAAAAGCCTTGTATTACCACTCCTCATAGTGGCTGCACCACTGCAGCTACACAGTTTGACACACTTCCTGCATACATCTATCTAGTTTGTGCAACATCCTGAGTGCTGCACTTATGAAAGTGACGGCAGAACTGCTAGGATATCTGCAGAACCCCAAGTATCTTCTATGGATAGAAAGATAGACTATTTATTAATAAAATAAAAGTTAAAAAAAAAACACAGCAGAAGGAACAACTTAGTTTGACAGGTCTGCATTACTTAAAAGTAAAGTTTGTAACAGTGCATCCAACAAAGTGGAGGACACAATGCACCTCTGACACCCCCCTACTGCACTGAGCACATTCAGTGTTGCGTTCAGTGCTGTCCCTTTCTATGTTACTCCCATAGTGTGATCACACTGGTTGTTCTAGTTTCTGTCACGACTGAGAAACTTGAAAATCAGGTAGATGACAAATCTGGTAGGTAGGGCTGGGCAGAGGTGAACTGTCCTAAAATTTTAGTCACTATCTGTTGTAATTTATGGATTTATTTATATTGTTGAAATGTAGCCGATCAGGTCGTAGAGCATGCAGCGCAGCTAATGTGACCTAATTCAACCTTGGGGAAAAAAACAAAGTAAGTGCTCACAAGTTAAAAAAAACAAAACAAGTAGAATAAAACACAACAAGATTGATGTATTGTTAATGTATCCTGAGGAAGCTATTGTTAATGCAGCCATCCCAAAGAAGAAATGGCACGATTTGCATGTTTGCAATGGCTCAACTCAGACAAAGAAACTATGCAAATGTGCTGTGTGCCAACACAAACCAAAAACAGAAAACAAAACTATACGCATGCAATTTCAGCCTGCTGAAGAATGAAAAGAAGAGAGAGAAAGTAAGAAAGAAAGTTTGTTATTGCAGATAATTTTAATGGTTTCTGGAGGCTTAAGTCACTTTCACAAAAGTTCTAGAATAAAATGTACTTTCCCTTACAGTCTGGCAACAGTAAGAAGCAAACCGATGCACTTCAGACTAAAACCATAAATAATAGTAAATAATTATTAAAACTCAGCTTAAAACATCAACTATAAGTATGCCTCTAGACGTCAGATTGCAAAATATAAGTTTGCTTATACTGCAGTCAGACGACATACATACATACATATTTATCATACAGAAGACCTGGATGATAAATCAGTCACGTGGAGTTCAAACAACCTACAATTAGACCACACAGAGGTATTCAGAGGTTTCATAGGGTGATAAGTGGTAAATATCTGCAAACTCCATCCAGAAATCATGCAAAATGAGGTTAATAAACTGCATATGGTACACTCATATTTACCCATCTGTCAACTCTGAAACTGATGCCCTAAAGGGTATCAGAAAGAAAAGATCTAAAGTCATTGAGTACTTTTTCTTCCCTAAACAGAGTGCTTCACTTTAGGATTCCTCTACCACCTACCTCCTGTGAATTAACATGTTTGCTTTGTCTCTTAATGCTCCATTAATTTTCTCCTCAAGCTTCAGTAATGCACACACAGTACTGGGACTGTCTTTTTCAAAGGTCTGATACTGTAAGTTCTGAAGCTCTCGCCAAAACATTTTAGAGCACAAATATTTCCAAATGTGCCCCTTCATGGATAAGTGGTGTTGGTGCCAGACAAATAATGTTCTTTGGGCTGATAGAGGAAATCTAACAAGGATGTGGCGCTCTGACCTAATTACCACCACTACTGTGTGTAGTGGCTTAGTTTTAAGGATAGCAGTGCTGGTCAATCAGGTCTGGAGGTTGTTTGTCTTGACTGGGCAATAGTTCCCAGAAATGTTTCTTAATGACTTTGGTGAGCCCTTGACCTAATTATATATAGATTTATTCTTCTGAAGACTCTCTCAGAGTAAACTGCAATAGTAAGTTTTCAATATATTGCAAAATCGGGCCAAAATGGCTTTTCAGAATAATCAGGTGGTCCAATTTTATCAAATTCAGCCTCAGTTGTGCTGAATTTAATGCTAATTAGCAAATGGTAGCATGCTAACATATTAAAATCAGTTAAACATATGCTGACAGTAGTATTTAGCTCTGAGCACTGCTGTGCTATGCTGCAGTCCTGTTTGATTGTAAATTTTCATACAAAATGATGACCATTAGTTACATATTTAATGACACGTTAACGCAGAAACCCCTGACACTTGCTGTGTATTAAATTAATAAATAATTCAGCAAATGAAAAACTTTCAAATAACTGAAAACAGCTAAAGATCTGTGTTGTCTTCTTATTTCTATAGCATACTCCATGCACACTATACACACATAATAGTACCAAAGCAATGAGCAATTAGTACAGGATGCCAGACTGATTATATAGAAACATTCTGAAGTGCATTGTTACCTTGCCAGCAACCAGCAAGACATCTAAGATTCATAAAGATCTCCCACATTTTACTGCATTATTCACCATCCGCCTACATAGAGATCAGTGCTGCTCTTTTTATGTAGGTCATGCTATTGGATAATGAGATGACATTTAGTGCTCGTAAGCGGGCATCACTCCATAATGAAGTCACATTGGTGCGTTCTTTACATCCTGCACCTTTGTCCAGACTGCTTCCAGCTTCATCAGTGAAAAGTGACTATTTGTATAATTACTCAGACATTAAGCCATATTGCCTCTCGCTACATCTGTGCTGCTGGTATTGATGATGTCATTGCGGCCCTCTGCTGAAGCACTGACTGTCATTAATTAGACTGTGGCACTGCTGTTCACTCTGTGTTCCCATGGTAACAATGTGTAGTGTCTACTTTCTCCCAGCCAAGCCAGCTATGCCCATCAAGCTGCCGGTTTCCATTTTTCTTCTGGTCAACGAGATTTCTCATTCATAACTCAGGAAGTCATTTGTTAGTCTGTTGACTATTAATAAAGTGCCAAAGCAACCTTGCTGGCTGCAGGCGTTGATTTCTCCTTACAACAGTTTTAACTCACTCTCAACTCACAACAACAGCTGAGATACATGCTTCAGAACTGCTACGCAATAAATTTACATGTTAACCTAAAGTTTAATACTGGCATCAAGGTTTTCCAGCATGTCACTGTTAATTTTACAGTGTATATGCCAAAATCTGCCAAAGCTCAAATCATCTGAAACTGGTTTATTGATTATCGCAATGAGTTCACTGGACTCAAATGACCTTTGAGAGGTGATATAACGAGAGATTTGCATCATGAATGTGTAGCCTAAAATCTGCAGCCACTGTGTGATGCTATCGTGTCAATATGGAGCAAAATCTCTGAGAAAGGTTTCCAGCAGTTTATTGAATCTGTGGCACAAAGAATTAAAGTAGTTCTGAAGGTAAAAAGGGTCCAATCCAGTACTAGCAAAGTGTACCTAATAAAGTGTATATTATAAGCCACTGCATTGCCAATATACTAACATTTATTGCTTCCATAATTAATATTTTTCTACTGTAAAATAAAGTAAAATCTATCTATAAATACACTAGTCTTTCTGATCAGCACTGTGTCAATATTTTCATGTATGTAATTCATCTTTCTTAAACTATGACAAACTAATTTTAAATTTCTTTATATGGACTATGTGTTCGGTGGGGCACACAGTGACTTGATGCAACATGAGTAAGTATATTTTCTGACTCGAATGAAAATAAAGAAAACTGAAGTGAGACTGGACAGTAGCTTTCTGTTGTCATTTGTTTCTCAAAGACATCAGCATTGAGACTTTTCTGCTGTATTGACCTACACAACTATGTTATCAGTGTGCAATAGTTGCTTTCACTTTAGCAGAAATTTGTTAGTGTGGCTCAGCTACAGGCTACGAACGATTTACCGCAACGCCACTTGTTAAAGAAGAACAAATGAAAAGAATATCAAGACATATGTGGCTTAATGCTTCAAATAGTGAGCTCTGTCTCACAGAAGGAAGAAAAATCACATCCGGAGGTGATACTCAATGACTTTTTACACCGTGTAATTGAGTATAGCTGGAGCACTACGGCTAAAGCTTTAGAGCTCATTCAAATGCATGAAATGAAAAAAGGAAAGAAACAATTCATTATGTCCCTTCTCAGGCGAGTTTTCCCACAAGCTTTGCCCATCACCACCAAACAGAAGCTCCACACTAATCCTGCCCCGGGCAACAGCTGAACCCCACTCTACTCAGTGCATTCTACTCAGTGGGCAATCCTGCCATAGTGCAGTTTAACACATCCACACCTGTGGAAAAACCTGTTCTTTCACCCCGTTTTTCATAACTGCACCTGTTGAATAATCAGCTAAGAAAATGAATCCTAGTTCACATCACCCTCACAGCTACTGATTCACAGCTCACAACCAATCCATTTGCGATCATCTGATTGCACAGCAAGTTCAGCCCCGTTTAGTCAACCTGCATATTTTATGTAGATTTTCTCCTTCATATATTCCACGTTTACTTTTTGGTAACACTTTAGTCAAAAGTGCCTTGTAATTACACATTCACCACACAGCACAGAGTGTGTGGTGAATGTGGGTGGTCGCATCCTTTCAATGAGAAAGCAGTCCCATAAAACAAACATCCTTTCACCAGGTAGATCCACTCTCATATTTCCTCATAATTATATTCTTTCAACAATTCCAAATGAATCACAGTTATTCCAAGCCTGTCATTGTCTGCTGCTGCTGCTCAGGAAAAAAAAAAAAAAGATGCAATTACCTAAGGCAGTGTGAGCAAATATGTGGGTCACCATTCTAGGGCATGGGTGGAAAGGGCAGTGCAGCTCTTTCTTTTCACCACTCAAGCTCGGATCGCAGGTTAGATCTTTGATTAGATTCCTGGCTCATTCTTAAACATTGCCTCCAAATGAAGCATTTTTGAGCTGTTAACCCGAACGTCATTGTTATGAATTCACCAGTGAGTGTTTATGAAACTGCAACCAGCCCCTCTGTTATGCACAGACTCTGAAGTGAACTTAAATAGCCTTTCGCAAAGAGTCCATGGAAAAAATGACCTTATGTCTCCATTCCTATCTATTACTGTTTCATTTTCCTGGTTATGAAACGATGGCTTCCATATCTTCAAGGCTCTCCTCCTGAGAGCTCACAAACCTCTCTTAAGTTTCACAGAACAGTAGAAAGCAGCTTATAAATTATTCTCTTTGAGGAAAGACTAAAACACACATTGAATATTGGCTTCCTCTATGGCCAAATATCCATTCTGCCTAATTTTTATTCCACAGAAACCAAAAGCAGTGGACTGGAGATATTTGATTTGATTTTTATTATTTTTGGGCTACACAAAAATATTTAATGTTATTTTAGGCAGCTTAACACTTCAGTTGAACTACAGGACACAAAAACTGCTCATCGTGCATCTTTCATTCATCCGACGAGCAGTTTAAAAGTAGTAAAAATGTTAACAGACAATCACAATGGCTGCTCAGCTAACTGAGAAAGTGGATCAATAACATCTACAGAAGGCTAGCTCATCAGAAGTCTCTGGAAAATGTCTATTTTTTATATTTTTATGCTTTTTTTAAATCTGATTTCAAGGGACCTATGATGCTTCTTTCCTACACTACATTTGTCTTCTTGGAGTAGCTTTGCATGCCACACAGTTCAGGGGCAGCTACTTTAGCTTTGTTTACCCTCTCTTTTTGTTAACTTTCTTCTGACTGGCTGCACCTTGCAAACAAAAGAACCTTTGGCTTAAAGGGATTTCTTGTAGCTACATTGATTTTAATATCTGAAATTCTGACATGTTTATTATGAGCATAAACCTTTGTTACAGTATATAACTGAAAATATGAAAAGAAACATAACTGCTTCTCTCTCTATCAGACAGCTAAGTTTAAAGAGGCCACCATATCTGAGTGGAACTGTGTGTGCACATTATTCATGCTTTAATGTGATAATAATTCATGAATCATGAAGTGTCCTTCAGGAAACCTAAAATCACTGCCAGCTCTTCAAAAAAAAAAAAAAACAGTCTTTTTGGCTTCCTCTTGATGGTGGAGTAGAACTTCCTGTAGATTTCCCTCAATTTTATCATATATTTCTGTGTTCCTCTTAAGATGCACATGCACTCACCAGCCACTTTGTTAGGTACGCCTGTTCAACTACTCCCTAATGGAAGTATGTAATCGGCCAATCATATTTATGCATGTAGACATGGTCAAGACGACCTGCTGAAGTTCAAATCAAGCATCAGAACAGGGAAGAAATGTGATTTCCAGTGAGCAGAAATTTTCTGGTTATAACAAAGAGGTGTTTCATTACTCTGGGCAAAAATGCCTTGTGCCCTTTCTTATGCTACTTTCTACTGTTCTGTGAAACTTGTGCCTCCTCTACATACCAGGGTATGCATCTCTGATCAGCAAACTGAGGCTACAATTCAACCAGGTTCATCAAGGATGGTCAAGACTGGAAGAAAGCTGGAAAAATGTTGCCCGGTCTGACAGTCTCGACTTGCAACAGTTAGACGGTCGGGTCAGTTTGGAGTGAAAACAACATGAAAGCATGGATGAGGCATTGTTTAAATGCCACAGTCTACCTGAGTATTGTCCATCCGCTTATGGCCACAGTGTACCCATTTTCTGATGGAGGCTTTCAACAGGATAATGTCATAAAACTCAAATAATCTCAAACTGATTTCTTAAACATGACAATGAGTTCACCTTGTTTTTTTGCACCTTGTTTTATCTGTGCCATGAAGAATTAAGGTGGTGCTGCATGGGAAATGGAGTTCAACCCAGTACTAGCAAGATGTACCTAATAAAGTGGACAGTGAGTCAACATCAGTAAAAAAGTTCAAAATTAAATGCACTGGATTCTGAAATCACAAAAAAAAAAAAAAAACTCAGAAACTGGAAAGTTTTAGTAGGAAAGTGTAATAAACTCCTTGGCTGGACCCAGACTAAGAATGAAATTCAAGTATCATAGCACTACGTGAACTCTCCAGTTTGCCGGCAGTGGACATGTTCAGGTTTTGCCACATGACATCGCAGATTACATATGGCTTACTTAACATTAAAGGAAAAATGAAATGTGTGTGGGAGGGCCCTTTTCATTTCACCATCAGACCTGACACGATCTTGTTGTGACTCCACTAAAGCAAACAACGTTGTAATGCACATGCAGCCAACACCCTCAACTGGAGATCTGAATCACTAGATCTAGGTCACACACATATGGGCCGGGCCCACACGTACTGTGAGGCCCATTTTTCTTCTTCATCTGACACACAATGTGTGGCCACACCCAATTCTTAAAAGTAACCTTTTGTTGTGAAACAAGAATAAATGTTACATCCTGTGAATCGGC
Source organism: Tylochromis polylepis (assembly GCA_015107715.1). NCBI lineage: Eukaryota > Metazoa > Chordata > Actinopteri > Cichliformes > Cichlidae > Tylochromis > Tylochromis polylepis. The sequence goes on from VVHJ01032367.1 coordinate 25,687, forward strand.
TATATTTTAGAGATACACGGGGGGAAAAAGCATTTATTTGTAGACAAAGCACACGGTGTAGCACTCAGATGATGGTGACAGCTTCTAAAAGAACCTCATTTATGTAAATCCTCACTCCTTTGAATGATGAAGTAGCATAAAAGCATTGCAGAAAGGTCAGTATTAGTGCAGTGTCACTGAGGAGCTCTCACACATGTTAGTTTCAGGTAATGTCATTTCATGCCACAAATAAAAAGAGAGGAAGCAAATTCACATAATGTGACTGGTCTCCGGGCCAGAAAAAGGAAAGCTTTTTCTTTTTATAAAAGGAATAAATAGATTTGAAAAAGCCAAATGTCTTAATGATGGCGTAATGGCTCTGAGCCTGAAGCTACTGGGGACAATCACTGTGTGCTTTAGAGCAAGAGATCAGCGACACCAGCAAGGCCGATGACGTCAGTAGAGGCAGTTATATAACTAGTGCTGAACATTTTGTCTGTCATAGTTACAAGGCCAAAGAGGGTGACATGAATACCAGTCATACTCTCAGGAGTCATGTGCAACATAGTTCCACTGGCCAAAGGAAGCAAAAGGCAAGCAGGCATCGGTATAGAGGGGTATGGAACAAAAAGGAACGGTCCTGATTAATGATAACAGTCTGCATGTCTGTCTCATGTCTGCTCTTATAGCTATAAATGCTTCGACGTTATCTTCTTCCTGGAGACTGATCAAGTATTCACAAGTCTAAAAATTCCCAAACAGCACATTGGACCAACAAGTCAAAAAAGTCTAGCAGTCACGCTACAGTAAAGATGATAAAACAGAGAAAATAAGACCAGGATGTGTGCGTCTTTGTCAGCTGCAAAGTTTGATTAAAAAAAAAAAAAAAACTATAACAGTGTGTACAAACGATACAAACAGAAATTATTTACACATACACAGTACAGCAATTGCACAACATTATCAATAAATAAAAGAAAACAACCTGAAAATCATCATTAAGAGAAGTTCATAAATTGAAACTGACAGTTTCACTTGGTATTAATTTAATTTAATGGAGACTGTTGCTTCTAGCAACACAGAATAAGCCCTGTAGCAATAAATGGTGTAAATATACAGTGGCTTTTGGCCTTAATCCAAATACTGCTAACAAATAACTCGCATGCATCCAGATAACACTGTACTGACACCACTGCCATCATTGATTATCCTTATAGGCCACTTTCTTAATTGATTCTTTTATTGATTCTTAAACTTTATGAGAGGAAATAAGTAGGATTCCACAGGAGTCAGTGTAACAATTTCATTATCACTGTCACAAAAATATGCCAGCATTGATATAAGGAAATGATGAGGTGTGTACCATGTGCTTCCATGGACCATTTAGTACAAGCTTTCAACTGGAACCATTTCTTACTTCCCATCAGGAGTCATTGTTCTCTGAAATATGTTACCTAAGGATCAGAATTACCAGACAACAGCGATCTAAAGCCAACAAATAAAGTCTGTGGATTGGCCTTTAAGGGGTAAGCGTCACTTCAATATCTTAATAATCATTTTAACTAAGTAATCTGACTGATTTTTATTGGACAAAACACATTTCACATGCATTCAAAGTTGCTAATTATAGCTGTTCGCCTATACAGTGAGGAACATAAGTGTTTGAGCACCCTGCGATTTTGCAAGTTCTCCCACTTAGAAATCATGGAGGGGTCTGAAATTCACATTGTAGGTGCATTCCTACAATGTGTTCTTGGGATGCAACTCATCCTTCTTTTTCCTCCAAACATGGCGAGTGAAGTTTAGACCAAAAACTTCTATTTTGGTCTCATCTGACCACACGACTTTCTCCCATGTCTCCTCTGGATCATCCAGACGGTCATTGGCAAACTTCAGATGGGCCTGGACATGTGATGACTTGAGCAGGGGAACCTTCCGTGCAATGCATGATTTGAGACCATGATGGCGTAGTGTTCTACTGACAGTGACCTTTGTAACTGTGGTCCCAGCTCTCTTCATGTCATTGATAAGCTTCTCCCGTGTAGTTCTGGGCTGATTCCTCACCTTTCTTATCATCAGTGATACCCCACGAGGTGAGATTTTGCATGGAGCCCCGCTCCGAGGGAGGCTGATAGTCGTCTTTAGCCTCTTTCATTTTCTAACAATAGCTCCAACAGTTGATCTATTTTCACCAAGCTGCTTGGCAATTGCCCAGTAGCCCTTTTCAGCCTTGTGGAGGTCCACAATTTTGTCTCTGGTGTCTTTTGACAGC
>VVHJ01032368.1:0-22118 GCA_015107715.1 Tylochromis polylepis
CAGACTCAAGTCAAAACGGACAACTCTCAAGTCAAGTCCCAAGTCCAAAACTTTGAATTTCAAGTCTTTTCGAGTCTTTAAAAAAAAAAAAGTTGCAATTATATGTTAAATGTAAATAATAGATCATGTGCTCTTTTTTAATTCTGCGTTTATCTCAACACCTGATGAAACAAGTGAACTTACAAAATATACACAAATCATGAAATTGCACCTCTATAATATACAGCTCAATTAAACTTAGCTGCAAGAATAGTCTTTCTCTAAACTATAAATTCACAGAATAAACATTCAATGAAAAATTTTTGGCCTGAGCGTTTTTTTTGTTTTTTTTAAAAAATCTGGTTAATTTGATTGGCTGTGCTGCAGCTCACACACACACACACACACACACACAGAGTGTGGTAAGAAGGAATGAATGGACTGAATTAATGGTGCTCACTTTTTAAAAATATAATATGTGTGTTAAATTTTAGATTTGGGGTAAAATATCAAGTCTTTTCAAGTAACCAGGTTCAAGTCCAAGTCAAGTCACAAGTCTTGGAACAATTTTTCAAGTCAAGTCTAAAGTCATAAAATTAATGACTCGAGTCCAAGTCATGTGACTTGAGTCCACACCTCTGCTTCTTATCCTGCAAAGAAAACAAAATGAGCAAAACTGTTGCAGAGAGAGTGGTTAAAAGTGTCTGATAATAACTGGGAGATTCCAGTAAAAAGTCAAACATTAACCTTTGTGTACAACTATTGTAACTAGTAAAATGCTTTCCCAAGTATGTCTGTTTGTTTTTGAGTCCAGAAACAGCAGAGGGCAATGAGTGAGTATGAAGTAAAAGCTTTACCCATGGAAATCATTGAACTGATTATTGATTAACTCACCTGTCACATCTTTTAGTTTTGGGAAATGTTAAACATTACAGCTGGGTTGTTTTGAACAGAAAATCTTTTTTATAGTTTATACCTTTTTTCCCCTTTTAATTCATTCTTTCCTTTGCCTGTTTTGGCAGAAGCATGCGCTGCCCATTGAAGCACTTATTAAATTCTCTGGAGTACTGCTGTTTCCCCTAAAATTTCGCTCGCCTCCATTTCCCTTCCCACTTTTCCAAGGGATCAGCACTCTTCCTCCTCACACGGAAACAGGGCCAGGTTTAAGTGAGGCCAAAGAATGAGGGGGGCGGGATAGACGGGAAGCCACGTAGGAAAATGAAACAAAATGTTCTGAATTGCACACTGAAGCAACTGCCAGGAAATGAGCCAGGCTTAGTGGTGAAACTGCCCCAAAAAGTTTATAAACTGCCCAAAGGTTAATGAAAAACATCCCTAAAAACTCAAGGAAGTTTGAACTTTTATACTTAGATCTTGGGAGGATAAAAAAAGTGCTCTTTTCTAAAAAGAGAGAAAAAAAAAAAGAGAACTGAGGAAAAGGGGAGAAAAACACAAAAAACAATCCTCTGGTAAAGCTGTAAACAGAAAGTGTTTGAGATGACCTTTCTCCAGTTCCTCTCTCATGTTACTTCTCTCTTGCAGAAATAACGTGGGCATATGTGTCATTTAGTTCCTTTTTTATGTTTACATAAAGCCCACTAATGCAAGTCAAGCTAATTTATTTTATGCCATTATATAAACTGCACTAAGCATTATTCACTTTAACATACTGTATACATGTACAGGCTTTGAATAAATGCCTTGTCATTATAATTTAATGCAAATAAAGTTTAATTGAACTGAATTTAAATGATGGCTAGATGTTATAAACTAAATGATCCTCTTGTTCTTAACAAGAGTAAAGATGAGCCCTAGGGGGAAAAATAGAAAAAAAGTAATACAAAAGGAAGTTTACTAGTTTATTTTTTATCCGAATTATTATTATTACTTGTTATGCCATGCCATCTGCTTAGAAGAAACATCGCTGTACAAAATTGTATCAGTACGTTTAAAAAATGAAGAAAAAAAAAAACTACCACCCTAGTACTGACATGCTCCCCATGAAAGGTAGACTCATTAAAGTATTAAAGTCATATATTTGACCTCGGGATTCATTGTAATTCTCACGCTATTCAAGTAACAGCATGAACATTTGTACCTTTTCCTTTACATCTTTTACGTGAGTTGATCGTGTGTGCCTTTGATGATGTTCCATTGTCTTTCATCACTTGGTCCTGTGTGACTACATGCCAGGCTTAGCTGATAAAAAGCTTTATATCTGTAACTCCTACTGGCTGTTACCAGCCCTACATTTCTAACTGTATGCCATAGAAGTATCTCAGCCTATGCTCGCTCACTAACACCATGTCCCTCCTGTTTCTTTAAAAGGAAAAGTATGTTCCTGGCTGAACTGCTGGAACAACACACAGAAAGAGGGAGACATCAGAAGCAGGGAAGTAAGGAGTTTTACAGATGTTTCTCGGATATAATTGTAGTAATCTGCAAGAACTGACATAAAGGATCAAAATGCTGTCCATTTCACTCTTCACAAGTTGCACGAAAGCTCGTCTCTCTACCTTTTTTTTTTGAGTTTCTTTTGTCCTATTTCCCTTTTTTGGTCAGTTGAAAAAAGTTGACGCTCTTCGTACTATGTCAAAAAAAAGTTTGTGATTTACATATTATGGCACTTCTTATTATTATTTACATGTGACAATGACAATATATATTTTTTGAAAATAAGCAGTTATGTTTGGTAATGCACTTTGCAATGCTAGTCTTTTGCTAGTAATTTGTTTAAACCTCACATCTTTTGGGAACAGTATTTACACAAGTTAAGTTTTATAAAGAAAAAAATGTAAGAAATCCACTACGATAAAGACTATGTGACATAGCTGAGAGGCATTTGAGGTCTACATAAGTCCAGCTAAAACTTGTCTGTCCTCTGCTCAGCTCTTCAGCTCTCTTTTTTTCTCTCACATACACTTTGTATTTCCCACTACACCACCACTGACACATGTGAATACACACACACACACACACACACACACTCCTTGTATTTGAAGGACTCTCTTGTTGGGTCTGTGAAACAGTGTAAAAATGTAATGGGAAAGTAGTGTGTGTGAGCCTGTGTTGTGTTTTCACATAATGGTAAAAACACAACATCAAGTTTATACGTCACATTCCAGATTGCCTCTATAAATGAAGAAGAAGTAAACTCACATTCTGGGGTGTTTAATGCACCAACATCTGCTCAACTTTTGAAAAAACATTTCAATATTTTAAGCACAGAAACATAGTCTAATTATAAAGAACGGGCTGTCCAACAACATGAGTAAGAATTTGTTCTAAATGACGTTCCTGGTTAAGTAATGGTTTGATATATGGAAGTGCATCGAGTGGTAAGCAGGTATCTTACTGTCTGGGTTCAGCTGCAAGGTTTAAAATGTGAATCAGCATCATAAAAATGTGTTAACTGACTAACAACAAGAAATATTGCTTTTTATTTTGTTAAGAGCCCGCCATATGCTATTCAGTTGCTTCACTTCTAAAAGAATCAGAATGAGTCATATCTGACTGCTGAGCTAATGCTCAGTCAACAAGTTTCAAGATTGTCAGATCTGCCAGGTAACACACTCTGTCATCTTAATTGTTGCTCATGTGTAAAATCCCAGATTTCAGTGGAGCTGTGTGCACATTCATGCACAGAATATGCAACATCACATGCAACATTGCCTGCTTTGTTTGCTGATGACAGCTGATTTTTTTATTGTCTTCTTGTGGATTTGTTTTGTAGCTCTAAGAACTACACAAGAAAGCTATGCTGCTGAGAAAAGGGGAGGACTGGCCATCAGCCCTCCCTGAGAAACAATATTTATTACTAATCCCTGAGTAAAATCAGGTCATCTTCTGTGGGCTTCGCCCAGTAAGTCATTAAGACATCAAAACTTTCTTTGTGATGCTAACTGGGTCATGTTTGATTTCAACACCTACACACAAGCTGTCTAAGCTGAAAACCCACTAGTCATACATAAAAGTTTTAAAAAAATTGGGAATGCATTGGAAATTTGCATTGGAAAGATAGTAGCCTGAGAAATGAGTTACACACACAATTCAAATGTGATAAAATCAAGTTATATAATATATGATTAAAAAGTATACAGAAGTTGTTATTTGTAAGTGGTAGAGTAAACAAGGTGCATTGAAGAAATTGCCTGAAATGTGAAATCAAAATGCTTCACCACATTAATACAGCAAGAAAGTGAAAACACGCATCTGTCTCTGTATGTTTATGTGCATGTGTGTGAAGCCTGGAAACAAGTTCTAAGGTGTGGTCAGACATTGCTTAAGAAGGTGAGGCCTTTATGACATCAGCAGGTGAAACCTGTTTTCTGGTGGTATCAGGAAATGATGCAGGCATCCTTCTGTGTTTGTGTATGTGGGCACAGTGAGAAAACAATCCTTTTATGTCCATGCAGGCCTGGGGTGTAAAACAACAAATTTACTAACTGTTATTTTTTCATATGTCTGCAGAACTAGAAAAAGAAAAAATAAAGTTATTAAAAATAAAATTTGTGACCCTTGATTCAGTATGAATTACCACACAGTCATCTGTTAAGTAGAAATGCTTAACAGACAGCTGTATGGTGGCTTTGACTGGCATTTAATCTGATTGTTCAGACTATATTATATAATGAACTCTGAGTCACTGACTTGTTTGTAGGACAGACAGACATGCATGCCTACAATGTGGGAGTAAAGGAGGGGAGAGGCCTGGCCTAAAAGAGGCTGAAGACACACAAACACACACACGCATACACACATGCAAAGTTGGTGAGTCAGGCAGGAATGTGAGCTATGTAGGTTTGAGCAAAGTTCAGTGCACAGCTGTTGGGACCCTTCATGTTGGTACTTGAAAATCTTAAAGACGTCTCTCAGACGTCAAACTTAAAGTCAAAAACGTGTTCAAATGTCCCAAGTCCTGGCTGGAAGGAGTTACCTTATAATCGCCTGACATTTGCTTCACTGTTACTACAATATACAGCGTAGAGTTCACAAATAAATGCAATGCAGTAAAACATTCAAACATACTGGACAAAAAAAATATACCAAAACAAAAGTAAAGTACTTCAAAATAATATAATACGATACAGTGCAATGACTGAAAAATAGATTTTTAGACATCGATATTTCTAAAATTAATTGTTTTAACAGCTAATTTTCACCCATAAAAATAATTAAAATAAAAAGATATATATCATTATGACACACACAGTTGCTTCCATCCATAAAATAATAAGTATTAAGTCAACCAGAATCAAAGGCCCCTCCTAAAACTGTGCCATTATGAGACTGTCATAATAGTCACTGGGAGGTTATTTGCGGCTCTGAGGTTTGAGACCTTGACTAGTGTCTTCTTCGGTGCACCAGTGGTGTAAGTTCATGTGTGCAATTACTGACACTTCACTACAGAAGATGCACTTCTTTTTAAGAAATGGATAAAGTATTTATAACTAATGAACACTGCCCCCTTTTCCATCAAACATTGTGCTTTATTTTGATTATTCTGAATCCCGAGTTCAGACTAAAATTGCTCGGTAGCTTTTCAAAATCACTGTTCATTCCAAGAATCTTGGAATTGCAGATGCAGCTAGTCTGAAAAAAAAAAGAAAACCTAAAAATGTTACTTTTAGCCCATATGCAAGGCATACTGTATATGTGGCATGCTGATGTGACACAGAGGACAGCATGCTTTTAGGTCCTCTGGAACTCTGTTCAGTACTAATGACATCACAAGCTGAGATTTCCACTTCGGCTTTCTTTTTTCATATCAGAAAAAAACAGTGTGGCATCGAAGATTTATGCTGTTAGCCACTTTTATTCTCTTTTGAAGTCAACACAAGATGCCAGGAAATTACAGAGAAGTTTCCAAGCCTGACAATACATTTGTTTCCCACTACTTCACAGTTCATTTCCCCCTTGTTGTGATGCGGAGTACTCAGTATACTATGTCAAACCACGCTGACACAGGCTCACATGACAAGGTACCATCAAAGAACTAAGTAGAGTGACTCATAACCACAATCTCTTGACTTGAGTCTGTGTCACATGAGTCTGTAAAGCTTCTCACGTATTGTACCGGTTACGGTATATGCATATAGTGAAATTACTGTATGTTTACTGTATGTTCCTACATTTACTGTATATGCGGTGCTACAGTTGTTTAGAGTCTTTGTTAAGGGGTAAACATATCATGACACATACAGAAAGAAAAAAAAAGTCACTTTGGAACATACAACGGATAGAGCAATTGGGTTTTACTCTTCACTTTTCTTCTAATTTATGACAATCAAAATATAAAAAATAACAGGTTTGTAAGAGATGATCGTAGGCGATCATATATCACTTTGTTTTGCTAATGTATTAAAATGCATTTTTGGTCGATATTATCCTAAGGCTCTTGGTCATGAATGCTATTCTTGCCTTTGGGACAATCACATCAAGCTAGCAAAGGGTTTAACAAAGGCTTTGTGTACAGGGACAGAAGTTACAACAATTTATTTCAGAAAGGTAATTCATAAAGGGGCAATTTTTGAACTATGTTTAATGCCAAGCTTTGTCTTTTGGAGTCCTGTAAGAGAGCACTGTAGATCACCTTTACTGTAGACGCATAATACCTTTAGCTTTTACTGGCAAAGCATGACCTCCACCTGAAAGAGAAGAGCACAGCACCTTTTTTTTTTGCACTCTGTTGATTTAGCCCTCTTCTTGTTATGCACGTCATACAGTCAGTGTAGCATAACTGACTCTCACCTGACAGGGCAAGGTTTACCGAGTTTAATGCACACCCATTCCTGCTATTGGTCAAATCATCTGGCAGAAAGGTGTAAAAAAAAAAAGAAAAAAAAAGCCACGCTTACCAAAATCAAAGCGTGTTACGGTAAGAAATCTAATATTCACATCATCATTCCCACATGACCACACACAAGTGGAAAAGCTGACAGCAGATTTTATTACATGGAGCAAGAAAGATTAGAGTGATACAGTAATGCTAAGTCATAATTATTCTATTTAATCCTGTACTAAAAAAACATGTGAATTTTTTTCCATGATGGAAACAATCTACTCATAAATTTGTTATGTTTATTGCAACTGATGTAATAGGTCCTGCAGTCAAAATATATTCATCTATATACCTGTATCCCAAGATTTTCTCATTGCTTTGTCACACTGTACTATATTTGGGATGGCCAAACATTTGGTCATATACCACATAAAAGCTACATTTGTAGTTTAGCTTTCATATTGTGAATATTGCAAAAAGCATATTAGTCAGCAACACCTTACTTTTTGATGTAATGTTTAGTGATAAAGGCCATATACTTGATTAAAATCACAAATAATATTAGTTCAAGAAATTTTACAATCTTATATTTTTTAATTTCTTTTGGATTTTTGTGTTGGATTTGGGAGTGTGCTTCGAATCATTATCCTGCTGAAGGCCTTACTTCCAGTTCAGATGGCCCACATTATCTTCAAACACCTTTTGATATGCAGAATTAATGACTGCAAGCTGTCGAATTCCCTGAAGAAGTGATGCATGGCATCATTCAGGTCAAATTTGTGCAATCTCTTCCTGAATGTAGACTCATGCCCTTCAGCACATTACACACTACAATAATTAGCAATCCTGTAATTAAATGTGGGAGTTTTGGATGCTTCATGTGACATCAAAAAAAGTACACTTTTGAATCTATACCACTTACAGATCTCCTTTTTTTCTTATAATGAATGTTGGAGGGTTTTTTCTTCAGGATATATATATATATATATATATATATATTATTTCTAGAAGTTTCCATTTGCATTTATTTTTCTTTCGGTCATTGTAAAGAATTCTAGTTACTGACCATTGCTTTATTTTTATGGACTAGTAAAAACAAATGAAATGCATTCATAAAGAACTGTTCTAGTCTTACTGACAACTAAATCACTTTACACTATAACCCACATCTAGACTTGTCCAAGGTCAAAATCAGCATCGGAAGAGCTGGGGATCAAACCACTGGAGGGGAAAACCTGCTCTACTTCTAGAACCACAGCTGTCCAGTTATGCTCTGTCATCACATTTCCAGTTACAGACACTTCAGCATTGGGCCAAAGCATTACTAATCAGCTTGTTGCAATGTTCAGCTCTCAGGTTTCAAATTTAATTATTACTAATTCTTTGATAGCCAGTGATTGGATACATTTAATGAGGAAGTAACATGCTAGTCATTGCTGATTACTCAAATTCTGTAAACAGCTCACACATCTCTACCACTAAACGCTATTGGGTCAATGACCTAGTGATCGGAAAGTGCATCTGAGTCACCAAACATCAGACATTATACATGGAAGACTCCAGTTCATGTCCCATTTCCAGCTGGCACAGAAAAACCATGAACACCATTTTTCCTTAACATTAACCACTTGTGTAATAATGTGACACTGATCATAAAACTCATCTATATTAACTAACTTTAATGAGTTTAAGCCCCAGTCTAAATTGGATTTAAACAACAAAGCATAATGTTGACAAGTCTTAAAACAGTGAGCTCACAGTGCCATTCTAGAGCATATACACACTCTTACTGTTGCTTCTATTACTATTGTAATAGAGTAATTTCAAGATTAGCTTTTTGTATTGACTATACATGTTGGCACTCCAAGGGTTACATTGTTTCTGAAGTTCTGTAATTTATACTGTGTGGTCATACAAGTAATGGGATGCAGACTCTGCATTGTTTAGCACTTTCTGAACACTGAAATTTTATTCACCTACTGCCAAGTCATGTCACCAGAGTCCTGTCATACAGCACTTACTGTAAGCCAATAATTGTATGTGTTACATTTCTTTCACTACCGTCTATGTTCTTACCACATGCCCTCAGGTTTCACACGTAGCATGTGGCCTTGTCATACACGTTTTAAAAAAATGTGACTGCAAACGGAAATTTTGTTAAACGGGCGCTTCCTTGTGCAATTTATTTTTCTACCTGTTTTTCTTCTGCTAATGCTTATCAAAAAAGTTTGTAAGTGTGAATCCACAGAAAGAACAATTTTGTAATCAAAGAGCAGAACTGCTTGCTTTGCTGGAAGCATTGTTAAAAGTTAACTTCCTCTTGGGTCTTCATTTTTAGCCGCGGGTCAGGGTCACGCTGTCAGTGTGTGCATCTCTCTGTGTGTAAGTGTGTGTTTTTAGATATTGTGTTTAGGAAACTGGAAAAATGGGAGCAAAACTGACAAAATGACAAATGGAAACAGTGGATTGCATACTGATACATTTTATTTAGACTGATTTTCTTCTGATGAGGTCTGGAAGTTGTGGCTTCAGCTATACCGGTCCATTTGTCTCCATCACTACTTGAAGTCTTAATATTAATTTGCACTTCAGTATAAAATCTGATCAGTTTATCCAAATTAAGTTGTATAATATAATTAGTGTAAATGATAATTTTATTAAAAGAAAACACAAATTAGCTAATTTAGCTAGCCTGTTGCCTCACAGGAAGTAAATTTGGGGTTTGACTCTACTGGCCAGCCTTTTTGAGTTTGCATGTTATCCCTGTGCCTGCATGTGGCACAGGGATAACACCGTCCAAAGCCATCTTTGTGTGGCATCCTGTCTTTTGCCCTTTGACCTCCTTTAGTAAGTGGAAGAAAATGGATGGATGAATATAATCACAGATTTACTTAAAAAAAGATTAATATAAATGATGACTTCTACATTCACAAAAAAGATTAGTAATGGAGTTCCTCAGGGTTCTGTACTAAGACCCACACTGCTCTGCATTATTTCCTTTGTCAATATTATTAAAAATATTATTAGAGAATTAGAAATCAGAAAGTCAGAATCCTGCATGCATTCTCATTGCTAAGTTAAAGACAATAATCTATACCCGTAATTTCTTCTGTCTAAATTCAGACAAAACTGAAGTTACTGTATGTTGTGGCTGACCTTAGAGGTCTCAGAAACATGGTGTTAAACCAGGTACTTACTTTGTATACTCTGTGGAAAGGAACAATAACATCATTATAATGACATGCATATAAGCATGCAACTATATTAATTTTTTTGTGTGTATGTGTTTGTGTGGTGCCTGTGTGGAGTGGGGTGGGGTGAGGGAGGGGGCTGGCAATTGCTGCTATGCTTATCTTGGAGGGGTAACTATCAAGCACGTAGCACTTTTGGCTCCATGTCAATGACTGATAACTGTGGGTCTACAGCTGTATTGTGTATGGAAGATGTGATTTTAGTCATGACCTATTCATGAGACACAAGAAATAAAAATGTGAGAGGCGATTTTTAAAAAAATATAAAAAATACAGTTTAGATCCAATGTCAGGGGAGGTTCAGCTTGCAAGTGTGAAGGGACGTGACACACTGAACAGGAGCGGTCCTGTTACGTGTCTGTATCTTCATACACTGACTGGATCAGCTTGTTAACAGTAGAATCAAGTGAACAGTGTATATGTGCATATGTAATATTTATAGTGCAAAGACAAAAGATATTATTATTATCCTGCCTCTATCTCTTCCCCTGTTATTTTTATTTATAATTGCATAGCTAATGTACATGAAATTGTGCTTATGGTAAGATTCGGATGCGTGTACCTTGTTATCAACTACATAGAGCCAATTTAGGACTTTTTGCTGTGGATTAAGCTCTGCTCATGTGGTCACACTTCCCTTTCAGTGCTTATGTGAGCATGTGATTACAGGTAATTTTGCTTTATCATATCATCATGTCATCTGTTTCCTCTTATATGAGTGTGCATACGCCAGTCCACATATCATTTATTTAGTTATTTGGCTGCAAAATCTCAAATCATCGTGTGTGTGTGTGCATGTGCGTGTGTTTAAAACCTGGAAGTGTTTTGTTTGTTCCTGTTTATCTCAAAGTTTTGTGTTTACTGTATGCCTGTTTTTTGCAACTTTGAGTATGTTTTTATTACCCCAGTGGAGAATGTGCAGTAAATTTTGGCTGATGTCAGTGCCTCTGCTGCCCCAGTTTACTTCTGTGTGGGTGAAGTTCATAGGTTCATTGCTTCATCCATGTTAAATTATTTTATGGTCCTTAAAGCCAGACAGATGTCTCAGAAAGCCTGAGTCATCTCATTATTTATGACAGTCTGAAGTCTGAAGAACCTAATGTACCTATGTGTTTCTTTTCATAGCAATAAAGAAGTAGTAGCTTGAGAATGAGTAGTTTGCATATTTGAAATTTTAGAAAACATTTTTAGCCGATTATATTTCATCGAGACTATTCAGTTAAAATCTGGTCTCTGTTGATTATTTACTAGCATTGTATCAATGCTTAAACATAGATACAGTAGTTTCAAGTTCTTCCTCCTGACTTTGAAGTCAAAGTGTAATTGATTAGATAAAAGTTCTTAGCCACAGAATCCAAAGTACATGTACAAAAAACAAGATTTCAATGGGATTATAAGATTTGATCAGAGGAAACATTTATTTCAACACATAACCATTTGTGGGTGTCAGTCTGACAGTTCTTAAGCACTCCTGTACAGGATTAATGATTTGACCACTGGCGTGTGTTGCTGATGACTGAAGACACAAAAACTGAGCCAAGAGCGTATCTTGATTATCAATGTTTTAGCTCTTCTTGGTTTTATTATGACATATCATATTGAAATCATACAGTCATATATGTGGTGAGAATTTAACAGACCTACTGTGATTCTGTTGTTTCACTTTGAATAGTCTGCCTCATATTCACAGCCATCTGTTGACTCTACACGTTTCAGTACACGTGTAATGACTGGCTTAAGGAGTGTCACTGAACAGTGAATCATTCTATTCAAATGGCAGTCCTTGTTACATTTTGTGTTGTTAACTGTTAGCTGACAGTTTACTTTTGATCTATGTGTACACTTTTTAATTGTTATAAAAGCTTTGCTATTACATGGGTAGTAACATCATGTGTACTGAAGTCATGCATTACTAAATTAAAAACACAGTGCTTGGTGGATGGTTGTTTCCCAGATCTATTTTCAGCTTGTATTGGTCTACTGGGTTTTAACTAAACAGATGATTTGTGTTCACACACATACACACACATACGTATACACATGTAAATGCATTTATTTACATGCAGAATTTCTACATACAGTATTACAGTATGGAGTAGGAGTATTGGTGCATAACAGTTATTGTTTGCTTAGTTGGGCTCACTGACTCAAGATAATCCCCCCAAACACCCATCAGTTAGACACTATATACAGATTAACCCATCTGCTAAAATACTCTGTGGTTTCACAGGATGTGCGATAGCAGCGTGCGACTCTAAAGATGTGTCAGGGGCTTGTAGGTGGTTTTCCACCGTTCATACATACTGGACCCATAAACAACTATAGACATGACCACACAGAAGAGGTGGGCAGTGGCGTTCCATTGCAAAAGCTGAAATTGTGGGTGCCACGGGATGGTGAATGGTGAAAGTTCAAGCTTTGCTAAACATAAACAGCTACTAGTTTCAATACATTTAGTGGGTTGTTTCATTATATGGCATCAAATCTGTCTTGCTGTGTCTGTTTATGACTGTTTTTTTTGTCCATGGATTCATCTTAGACTAATAGGAAATGACCAGGCAAACTTGGGACAGAGGTAGGCCCCTGATTTTTCTTATCTATATCAGATATTATGACACCATCATGCTGCCTCACAACTTTCAAGAAATGGCTTAGTGGCCATTTTTAAGATTTATACCTATTAAACACCCTATTATAAAATCATAGTATAGCATTTTTATTTCACAACAATAATATCTAAACTTAATCTACAAAAGCAGAGCAATGCATATTATGACACGTCACGTTGCCTAGCAACCACACGGCAGCAGGCTAAACCTGTTTTTAGCCTTTGTGTACCTACAACACCTTATGAAAGCATCTTCATTTCACTACAGTAACATCTTCTTTATAGCCACAAAATACCTGCCTAGCAACCACCTATCACTATGCTCAAATTGCTTATTTTTTTCATATAAACATAATCTACCACCTGTATTCTTTCCACTTTTCTAATTGAGATCAAGTATATCAGTTTTCCAACAGTATAAACAGGCTAAACAATACTGTATCATGGGCATATACTAGTAGATTTAAATGACTGCAGCAGTGGCCACTGCTGTCTACTGTTCATAGAAGCAAATGAGGTTAGTTGATTTTCATAAAAGCTTCTAGTTGCATGTTGTGTCTCAGGTTACGATGCTATGACATAAAGAGGAATGGAAATAGTGGTAGAGTAATAATGTTCCTATTATATTAATGTTCTTTGATCAAGTTCAAAGAGACCTTCATCAAGAATGTTCCATTGAACCTGTGTGTATTATTCATAATATACTACAGTATAAAAAGTGAATATTCTAGATATGGTTGACTTTCTAATAATACTAAAGCAAACTAAAAGCAAAATAAAGATATAAGTTTCTCAAAGACACTAGGAGATATATTTTATGTTAAGCACAAATGACAAACATTTGACAAATGCTTTGTTTTTGTTATTGTATTTTTCTGGAGTTCCTTCTGGAGTCACTAGAATAAACCAGTAAGGTTAAGCAAAGAGACCTACTAAAAAAACATAAGTTTTTTCTTTGCTTATTAGCAGAGGACAAGGGGGGAGGTGTGATACTGTATAGTACACTGTGTAACGAGCAGTCCTTTGATTTCATTTGAATAGCATTCCTCTCCCCAAGTGGAACCTCTCCTACGTACCAAGGGGCCTCACTTCCTTTTCTGAAAGCCTTTCCATTTCCTCTCTGCTGAGGTGGAGTTCTGCTTCAAAAGCAAAGTACACTTGCCTACCTACCCAAAACACTTTGTATGCAAAGAGAACAGATTTCAGTTTGTGTTTTATAACCAGCAGACAGACAACCACAGTGTGTTTTTGTCATGTGTCAAATGTCATTAACTTTGGTTGAAAAGATAGTTTTGTTATGAAGAGATATTTTTCCTTGTGTTCACTAGTGACAGTAATTTCACTTAGACTTTTTCCTACAGAAATGCAAGAAAAAAAACCAATAACAAAACAAAGCTTAAAGTTCCCAACAGGCATGGTTATTGGTCTTTTTTTGGTTTAGGCAGATTAAATTTTTACATTAGAGAAAGCTAAAGTAAATAAGCCAGACCAGATATTGTGTATCATATTTTACACAAACTTAATTAATTAATAGATATGGAAACTGTGATGCGCACTGAACTGAAATTTGTTTATGGTTTGCAGTCAGATGAGTTTATCTCATAACACTGTTTGGGTAATGGTTCCTCAGCCACAACAGTTGTACAGACTTTGTTGACCAAACCTGTGTGGAGGTCATGTGATGCAAAGCAGAAATACACAACAAAAACAATCTTACTGCATGTTGTGAACATGGCATGGAAAAATAACACATTGTTGGAGGAAGAGCAGATCATAAAGCAGAAGTTCAGAAACTTCTGACATTCAAAAATGTTTTCCTATCAGCCTACAGTTCTGTCTGTTGCTTATCTGTTTTCCACCAGGTCTAAAATAGCTTTAAAAGACGTGCGTAATGATGTCAAGGCTGAATCTGAATTCTCTGTTCTTTCATATTGCTTTAACATTTACACTTATTTAATATATATAAATCACCTGAGAAACTTGTAAACACTGAAACTGAATGCACTCTCCAAACAAATGAATCATCACTGCTAGGAGTGCTTTACATGATATTGAGAAAGCAGAAAGTAAACAAGAAGCATTCCTGAAAAAACAAACCTGAATCAAAAGTCACACTTTGTACCAGCACTACTTGTTTTTAATTGTTGCCAGTAATTTTAGTCACTGAGAAAGGTGTGTAGATACTTCCAGTAAACGGCAGAACTTCCCTCTTTTCAGTTCACGTCTGTTTACTAATGTGGTGCTGCCACCTCCTGCCCAAAGTCGGGAAAACAGATTCAGAAGCAGATTAAAACATTTTTCTAAAATATACTTCTGTCGTGGCAAAAACAAAAACACCACCAGAAGTGAAAATTCTGGTGGCGTTTGTGTAAATGATGAAAGCTGGAATTTCAAAGCATGCAGCGGTGAACCGTGTGCCGAGGTTCACTTTGGACGGTAGCATGTGTTTGCGTTGGAAATAAAGGTCACTCTGCCCAATCTAATGTTTGCTCAGAATCTGATATGAACTGCAGGTTCCTGTTAATGTGTAAACAGAATACTTTGTCACTACATGCTTGATTTTCTTTTCATGTAAACCCATTCTGTGTGACATGAGCTCACATGTGATGGAAAACAAGATGGAAATGGCATCAGCGACACATCAAACTGTAGATATTCTCTCTTGTGACGCATATTGTTGCCATGAGGTTTTTCACAGCTCTGTTTCAAGCTTACCGTGAATAATGTAAGCAAATATAATTTGAACCGACATCTTGAAGTCATGTGGACTTTGATCAGAGATACCATCTACACATAATTGGGTATGAAGCTGAATAGACAAAGCCTTTAGTTTGCTACCAGAAAAACTAATATGTTAATCAGCTACTTTGTTCAGTGTCCCCACAAAACACAGCTCACATACTGTATTTTTTTTTATGTCATTCTCTTTTCTTTGCCTCAGCTTGTAAGTGAGTAGACAAAGGTGTTATTACCCAGGACCATTGTGGGAAATCAAGGCCTGTTATTTCCTTTGTGACCGAACCGTTTTCAGGAGCAGAGTGTGCACCCGTACATACCCATATACACACATGCAATCAAAAGCCCATACTGTTGTAGTGAGTGGAATGAGGACTGAAGTGCAGGCGTGGAACTTTAGACTGAAAGCGAGGCCTTTATTCTGGCTGAGAAGGAACTAAACAGCAAACCAGGAACACTTGGAGACACAAGAACCAGTAAACCGAGCCATGACTAGAACAACAAGAATGTAACAGATGCTCTGACAAGGGACAAAGGGAGACTGACACAATATATGCACATAAGGGTGATTAGGATAAGTGGAGACACATAGGAACACAGCTGGAGAAAACTAGACATAATGAGACGGGGGAAACAAAACTGAACACAAGGACTACCAAAATAAAACAGGAAACACAACAAAGAGACAGATCGCATGAGACAGTGCGAGACAGCGTGGGAGTGAAGGACAGCGAGACATGATGGGCTGGGGAGAACACACAAGACGAGACCAAGACAACCAGGACACGAAAGGGAACACGCAACTTGAACTAGAAATGCAAATGATTAAATTAGGAAGCAGAAGGAAACGCTAGATAAAAGTGACTAGAATGAAACTACATATAAAACGCAAATCACAGACCAAACAAATAACACATCAACCTTCAAAAGTCCAGAAAACAGAGGGAACAGACCCAGGGATCCTAACACATACACTAAAAGACATATAATACGGTACATACACACCCTTAAATGTATACCATTATCCAGGAACACGCGCCTTGAAATGACAAGTTTAGATTCCTATAAACTGGCTCTGTTCAGGTCAGTAGAATGAAAACCACCTCTCTTCCCCAAATACACACACACACACGCACACACAGGTTTTCAGAGTGATCAAGTATACATGAAAAAGTGACCACAAAACAACCAAGGGTGTTTCCTTTCTGCACTGCAGCTGCATCTGTCTGGGACATCCGTCAATGTATCAGTGCGGTTCAAGAAGGCAGATATGATTGAAAAGATTTTCTGAATTAGTCTTTTTTTTTTTTTGCTGTAAGGTGTTCATTCCCATATCGTTTCAAGCAGGATTAGGAAACAACAAATCTTCTAATTCAGCTGGCAAAGGTAATCCATCACTATAATTGGACTGCTGTCAGTTGTGATTTATGAAGTTGCATCATAACAGTCTCATTTAAATACAGAAACAAGAGGTCTTTTTCCTTTTCCCTGCTTCTCTCTTCCTCTCTCTCTGGTTTTTTTTTTTCTGTTGGAAAATGAAACTTATCTGCCGGCACCTCACATTTTCTGTTCTGGCCTTTTTGTCCAAGTAGAGGCTGTGATGTTCCTCTATAGCCTAGGAGAAATGAAACAGACAAATTTTGGGCCAAAAATAATTTGCAAAAGATCCAGGAAAAACCTTCAAAAGCTTCAGCCGACCTGATGGGCTGAGCAGGGCTGTTTTTAAGTTCTAAAGTGCTACAACCCCAAAAGTGTGCTCTTTATATATGCTATATATGTGCTTATACATGCATGTTATATATACAGAAGCCTGGTCATATAGGACTTTATAAATAATTCATAAATTTTCAGAAAATAAATTCTAAATTTCACAGGAACCCAGTGAAGGGAAGCAAGGAGAAGGTGATGGTCAACTTTAAGCAAATTATTGTAGCAATGAAGAAAAAGGAAGGGCTTTATTTTTGGTTTGTTTTTGGTGCAGATAACCTGATGCAGGGAATTTAGACAAGAAATCTATTCTTATACTTAAATGAAGAAGTTTAAAGAAAGTGCTGGGTCATATTCCTGCCAAGTCATAAATGAATGCCTTATATCTCTTATAATCTCTTATACAATAAATTATACAATAAATCCCACTATGAAAACCTTGGAACATTAGCTACAGCATTCAGAAGAATTAAGAAGCTACTGGGTGAAAGCGAGGAATGAATGGAGAGTCTTAAATATGTAGGAATATCCCTTTTAATTAACAGGGTCCCAGACATCAACAACAACACCCAGCAAATTGTCTCTGTTACCTTGGTACTCACTTTAATATTAATTTAAAGGTCCAGGTAAACAGTAATTCTGTTATTATTCTTTTCTCATTGAGACAAGTAGCAATTTAGATGTCAAGCTATTCAGACAGCGCAAAAACCAAATGGCTGTCTCACACCTGGAAAGAGGGCAACCTGAGAGTTTATGTTTGGATTTGCAATTAGCTCGCCACATAAAGGTTTTTAAATGCAAATGTGTTTCCCCACGTTGGGAAAGTGAATCACTGCAGCAACACACACGTCTGTGTTCTGACCTTCTTAGCAAAACTGAAAGTGGTCATGCTGTGTTGCAGGTGTCTACGTGTATGTGCCTCTGTGGGTGTGCACTTTTCTGTGTTACATTCTACCTACTCGCTTTGCCCTTGCTAGTGTCTCTTCAAGACTTTGAATGTTGGCGGTATGTTTATATATGCTGGGGGGCATAGGAAGGTGTCTCACTCCACTATTTTGTGAGTACCACCCTTTACTGAACAAACACACAAACACGCTCATGCAGATCTGAGAACGTATGAATCAGATGTGAGCGATGGACTTACATAACCTCCTCACCACACATTCACATTTGAACCATTACACAATTTCACAAGTGTCCTCTATAAACATCCAGGAACCCACTGAAAAAATCCCAGAGCTGCTCTCAGTTGTCAGACAGTCAGACAACAGAGGCCAAGTACACACAGTACATGTAGGTGTAGAAAGTGAGAAGTGTCTGAGTGTGTCAAAGTGTGCACTTTGTGAGGCCATAAATCAATAGGACGCACCATAACCTTAGCTAGCCCAATCCTATCCTATCATAACTGTCTAAACTTAACCGTAATTACCCAATTACTAACACCAACATTTAACAGGTCATTGAAGTGCTGTGCAAAACAAGAGCTCGCCAAAATAAAAGGTACTTAATTTTCCAGACTGCTTGTTGTCTAAAACAGGGAATCAGGAATCAGGAATTTTCTCTCTAGCCCAAAATGGTTGTACAGTGATGTGAAGCGCACATGTTCAGAGAGCTGTACGTTATGAATGGTTTGTGCTACTGTGATTCACTAAATATCCCAGTAAAGCTTGTTTTCTCTTCTTTCTGAAACTGTTAACAGAGGTAACAGAGGTATTTCAAAAAGGGTTTGTAAAGTAGGCCTGCTGTCGGGCTCACAGTGAATAAAGGGTTAATATAAGAAAAAGTGTAATTTCAACAGTACATCTACAGTTTTTCTATCTATTATTTAATTATGAATAGCAATTGGGGTGGTCTTTATCGGTAGGAAAAGGTATAAAACCCATGAAAATACACTTGAAATCCATCCATTCTGCCTTCCTTCACACTTTCCAAAGCTTTCCAGTGGGTCTTTGTTTGCCACTGGGCCTTATGTTTGACACCCCCGGTCTAAAGCTTAAATTACTTCCACCAAGGGTACATGTACACACGCATGGGTGTCAGTAATGACTGAATTTAAATTCACCTTGCACTGTCAAATATTTACCAGCTGTATTATCAGGGAAAAACTGAAGACCTTGTTAATGAAACTTTTAATCTTCTGATCCTTAATTTCTTGTTTCTAACCATGTCGCCACTATCTACATGCAGGCAAGCATCACGCTCTGTCCATAGGGTATCAAGTGCTAGAAGTAGCACCCCAGATGGCTAATTATTTCGACTGCAGATTAAGCACAACTAGAACTGGCATCATTAGACACCATTAGGTAATGCCAGATATACATAATTGTTTGAAATAATGGAATAAATTAAGGTGGCCCTCTCCCTCCACCAAATCCCTCTGTGTTTTGCCCTTGTGCTGTCACCTACAATCATGAAGTGCACATCCAGACCTGTCTGTAAGAGGTTATTAGTGAGATAACCATAAATATAATCCAGGATTAAGAAAAAAAGTAGTTATATTGTAGTTGTATTACCTACAGTAGCAGCATGAATGACCCCAAAGCAAGAGAGTCATACGTGACTAGACCTATTAATTATTCCCAATGAAACTTCACCAAATCACATTCTTCTTTAATATTCTGCTAAAGTTCAAAGTCAGTATTTGCTGTAGTGATTTTTTTAATCACTATTGTCCATATGGATTGTTTTCATAACTACATAGCCTATAGGAGGTGAGCAACAGAGACAGTGGTTTTTATTTTGTAATTATTATGTTTTGTGTCTTCAGGCATCACAGAACTTTTCCTTTATATGGGCTACGCTGCGCACATCTTCTTCTGAGGTATTTAGAGAGCCAACTTACCCAAATTAATCTACAAAAAAAAGACTGTTTTTTTTAATATAAACCTCTGCTGCTAGATATGTCTATACAGCTAAGAGAACAGGGCAGAATACCCCGAGCTTGCCAGTGGGCAAAAAACCCAATCCTCTGTTTTAGATTACTGGCTTTAAGTTTTTATAGTATGAATACTAAAGGCCAAAAGAAGTTTGGAAAGTGTAAATCTCCTAGAGCTTTGCAAGATCTTCTATACCTTCTAAGTGTAAA
Source organism: Tylochromis polylepis (assembly GCA_015107715.1). Lineage (NCBI taxonomy): Eukaryota > Metazoa > Chordata > Actinopteri > Cichliformes > Cichlidae > Tylochromis > Tylochromis polylepis. The sequence continues at coordinate 20,148 of VVHJ01032368.1, forward strand.
GTTTAAACATCCTGTAATAATAACATTGTGTCTTTTTTCTTTTATGTTTATGCAACAAAAATCTGAAGCTTGGCATGGTGGTAAAGTGGTTTCCACCGTTGCTTCACAGCAAAAAGGTCCTGGGTTTGAGGGTTGTGGTTGACCAGAGCCTTTCTGTGTGGAGATTCTCTGGCTTGACTTTGCAGCCAAAAGGCATGCACAGGTTGGGTTATTTGGCAATTCCAAGTTGGCTACAGGTGTGAATGCTTGTCTGTGTCTTTGTGTTAGCCCTGTGTTAGACTGGTGGCCTATCCAGGGTCTACCCTGCCTTCTGTTTTATGACAGCTGGGATAGGCCCAAGCACCCCCACAACCCTCAATTGAATAAGTGAAGACAAAAAGAGAAAGCTGGATGGATGGATAGAAGGAAGCTATCTGATGCTAAATTTTGATCATTCGCACTTAAAGACAATCCAAACTGAATATTTGTGTTAAAAATGCTGGAAAATCACATAATGTGCTGTGAAATGTGAGCACGTGTAGTCCCCCAGTTTTCTGATGTTAACTACTCAACAAATTCCCACAATAAATAATCACATTTGCTTTGATTACTCTGTTTACTGAGGCATATTCACAGCATCATTCAGCAGACTCATTGATTGTAACTTGCACGATTTCACTTCAGCAAAAGAGATCCCAGGAGAATTTGAACCTAAGTAGCAGGATCTTCAAAAGATTTAATAAATAAATTCATCAGGAGAAGCCAGATGTTTTATTAGTTCAGTTACACAGGAGACTGTGTGATAAGGGCCAGAACCTCAAGTCCAGTGAGCTTGGAGCCATTCAGCTCATTAACAAGATGCTTCGATATCTGAGTCTTACGATGAATAGTAAGAAAAACAGTGTTTTGTGCAACAAAAACATATAAGCTTGCAATTGAAAGTGAACTGTCACTCTATACTGACAAGCAGTAAGTAACATATGTTTACACCTTTCATAGACACGTGGTTACAAATAGAATACACTGAAATCAGTAAAAGTAACAACGACACTAAATGATGGAGCCAGAAAGTACAGACTATGCCTCTGATGAATGTTTTTCACAGGTTTTAGCTGCACCTTCTTATAAAAGCTCTGTTCAGTTCAGTTTAATTTCACAGAAGGTGCCTCAGTTGCCCTTTCTGTTAAGTTGCCCTTTAGGTTGAGCTTAGGTTGAGGTTTAGTGTTAAGTGACTGATGTGTGAATATTTTCTACACCGGCAGTAACTGCTCCTTGTGTAGGAACATTTTTCTCTTGCTTTTCTTTGCATGAACAGAAATGTATATTAAGTCACTTAACTAAATATTTACATGGAAGCAAAAATATATATTAAAAAAAGAAGTGACCGTCTAGATGGCAGCGTAAAAGTTGGCTGTTTTAAGAGGAACTGTGAAGCACTGTTTGCTGCCGGCATCCACTTTGGCAGTTTATATGTGTGTGTGGACTGAGTATCAAGACAATCAAGAAGAAAGCACCACTGCTGAGCTTTAAAGACATGTTTATGCTAAGCTACATAAAAGAAGACATGAGAGGATAACGTTAACTAGTAATGACTTCATGAACTTCTTTACAAATAAAATTTTTATCATCAGAGAAAAAATTACCAATAATCATCCCATAGATGTAATATTATCTACAGCTACTTTTAGTACCACTGATATTCATTTAGACTCCTTTTCTCCAATTGATCTTTCTGAGTTAACTTCAATAATTACTTCCTCCAAACCATCAACATGTCTTTTAGACCCCATTCCTACAAAACTGCTCAAAGAAGTCCTGCCACTAATTAATGTTTCAATCTTAAATATGATCAACCTATCTCTAATAATCGGCTATGTACCACAGGCCTTCAAGCTGGCTGTAGTTAAACCTTTACTTAAAAAGCCATCTCTAGACCCAGCTGTCTTAGCTAATTATAGGCCAATCTCCAACCTTCCTTTCATATCAAAAATT
>VVHJ01032369.1:15136-28313 GCA_015107715.1 Tylochromis polylepis
AGCAGCACCTTATTGTTGCAGCAACAGGGATTTGTCATTGTACCTCATTATCCAATTAGCACCATATGGCCCTGAGGCCAAACATACACACACACACACACACACACACACACACACACACACACACACACACACACACACACACACACACACACACACACACACTACGACTACTGCAGAGCGTGCAAGGGGTGCTGTCAATCAAGCCTGCTGGAGAAAAAAGGGAGCTTTTTCCTTGCAGAATGTTGTGCAACTGCTTGTAGAAGCTTAAAAAAAAAGTGAGAGGGAAAAGCAAACGTGAGGCCAAGAGAAGAAGTAGCACATGGAAAATTGAGCAACAGGAGGCTCAGGAGGAGGAAGGAAAAAGGTAACAAAGACAAAGAGAGGAAGAACCCAACAAGGATGGAGGGAAAAGCATGAGAAAAAAGATGTGGCTGAGTGATGGTGTGAATGGGCAAAAGTGGATGAAGGCAAAATGTGCTTTTCTGTTTAAGGCTCTTATATTTGCATGTAGCAGCAGTGGCTTTCTAATAAACAAGCTCAAGTGAATGAGACCAGTCCTCACTGTCTCTGCCAGTGATTGTCTTTCTGTGGCTCCACTGTTTACATATATTATGACTCAAAGCTCTGATCCCACTCGCCAGTCTTGGTCACATCACCCTGCCAGACCGACTGTGCTCAGCTGTAACTTTCATTCCAGCAACAATCCAGCAAAACTCATCCCTCACCTAACCATCTGTCATTGCCACTTTTTATAACATTAAGAAAACAAAATCTCAGTTTTTCAGTTCAGAAGTCAAAACATTCATAAAGTCATTGAAGTCAACCATGAATTTTTACCTTGAGGGATTTTACAAACAACTGGGAATAGATAGGATTTTCTGGGTTTTCTGATTTTAATGAAACCTGCAAAAATTCCCAGTTTTCCTTTCCTAAAGATCTTTGCATCCCAATCAATACACTTCAGTGTTCACAATCAGTCTTACTGCTAAAAGCCAAAATCACTGCAGCTGCAAACTTGCGTTTGTCTGACACAGCGCATAGATGCATCATTGCCTTTTTCAGATGCTTTCAGTGGCTCTAAAAAACACATATTGCAAGACTGACATCTGCTGGACATAGCTGGTACTACACAGGGTACCATTATACTATTTTTTTAACATTAGACTAAAAATTGTAAGCTACAGTTGTCAAGTTTAAAATATCTTAGTTGAAGGAGCCACCTGACGCATACCAGTAAACCTGTCCTGTGCATGAAGATCTGTCTTTCGTCATAAGAGCCTATAAGAGCATACTTGAGGGAGAACTCTTCAGTCTTCATTCAAACTTAGTGGCTCTTAGGGCCTTTAGAAAAAACTAAATTCTTCAAATAATTTTGTTGTCTTTGAGTCACAAATGAAACATTTGTATTACTCACCTATGAAAGAGTGGATATTTCTTTCAGTCCTGCACGCTACAGCGCAATTGCTCAGACCTGCCAAAAAGGAGCACTGTGGTTTTATACTAACACTCCTTTTCAGTCCTTACAGCTATTGTCCACTAGTGGGCACTGTGCAGTCGACGCTTACTGTACCTGACGATCACGGACATTACTCGGTAAAGCCTAATTAAACAGTTATGTGTAATATTTCCCACTGTGATAAAAACACTTCATTTAAGCAGAAACCTTTTTTTTAGATAAATAATAATAGTTAGGCTGCAGATATATTTGTTTGACTGATTTTTATATGGTTTTCTTTTTCGATTAAACTGACTTTATTAACAGTGTTTCAAGAACGTACTCCATTAATCTGACTTACTAGATAATGAAACCTGCCTTTCGCCGGCATAAAACTTCCTAAACTCGCAGTTTTGGATGCTGCGCTTTCCCCGCCCATTATATTTAATAGTATCATAATGAGAGCTCGGCATGGGGAGTAGAGGGGTGGCTTTGAGTCGTTTGACTCTATTTGGAGTTGTCTGGATTACAGAGGGTTTTTTTCTTGCTCGTTTCTCCTTGTACTCACACCTCAGCTCACTGGCGGGCTGTGTCCTCTCAGAGAGCCCTCAGCACGATGAGCGCTCTCCAGACTCAGAGGATGTGCGTGTGGGTTTTGTTCTTTGCGGGAATAACAGCAGTTTGCGGTGAGTTTAGCTGTTTTCTGCCTCTTCCTTCCTTTAAGGAACTCTGCTAAGACTTTAAAAAGCGATCATCTGCCAAAAAGTGATTGCCGGTATTTGCCAGAAATGATTGCTGTAATCCATCAAACGTGCCTCTGATGAGTGAATGATATCAAGTCATTTTGAGCCAGAAAAGTGGAAGCTGCAATCAGTTTTTGGCTCATTCATTATTTATCCGGATAAAAGCCTAATTTTTCAAGAGAGCCCTAGCCAAGAGAGCAACAGAAAATACAACAGCTATAATATAACAGTTCTATTAAGATATTTTAAGGGGCACAAAGGACTGGATTGAACGTAACGTATAACACAGAGTGGGTACATATATGCAGACTCATGAGCATGCTCGCAACACTGGGCTTTAAAAGAAGAAACCTTGATAAACCCTGTTGGTCACTGTTTTCTAGCATTTGGGGAGTCGTTAGGAATGCTGAAGTTTACAGTTTACATTTTTTTGAGTAGATCTTTAGAATAGTTTTCTTCATACGTTGGTACAGTAGATGAAGACTATATCATCGAAATATAGTCCTATATTCAAGTGCACTCAAGAAAAACAAAACAGATGCTTGTCCTAGCTTTAGTGAACACTAAGTGCTTGCCACATGTAGCTGATAATTTAACAAACTGTTATCTTAAACCATAATTCACCCTGTAGCTCCAGTTAAGTTTAAAACACATTCAGGTACTTCAGTGATTCACACTTAGGTTCAGTGCTTTGTTTTATCACTGCATAACTACATGAACATGTCTCAGACTGGTTTTACTTGGCAATGCATTGCTAGTTTAAGAATGTTCTTAAACCTCTGTTTGATTGACACGTTTTCTTCAAGCTTCATCTTTCTGATGAAAAATGAACCAAAATTCTGGCGTCAAGCCAAAAAGTAGAATTCTCTCATAAAAAAACACCAGAGTTCACACCCACGTACAGCAGATGATCCCAACTATTCCTCTCTGTGAAAGGAACCAATCAGTATCAGTTAAATCAATCTAGTGCTTCTTCTCCTGGTTACAGGTTCAAATGTCTGCACCTCCAGAGGAGCCAGCACATGCAAGGAGTGTCTGGATGTGCACCCCAGCTGCGCGTGGTGCTCCAAAGAGGTGGGGTCCCTTTTTTCCCCACTTCACTTCATTTACAGGCTGAGCTTTCTGCCAGCCAGACTGGTACACGGTGGTACAGATCGCTTCATCAGCCAGCTATAATCTGGTTTGGAAGAACACTCTCAGTGGTCTCTGTGGTGAAGCCACTTCTAGTCTTTGACTCCATGCACATTCTAAAATATTTGGGTTTGGATTTGTGAACAAGACAACATGTCTCTTTCAAAGTTAGAAGGACAGAAAATGAAGGGTTTTAACTGCTTCACTGACTCTGAGTGGGAAGCTTATGTGAGTCCAGGGACTCAGAACTCAGTGACTGACATCTTGTTAGTGCACGAGGATGCAGTCATATTTTCTGGTTCAAACCAATGGGTGCAGTGATTTAATATAGTGAAATTAAGTTTGGGAGTCAACATAGTCAACCTTTTACTGTAATACAAGCTTTTTCAGGATGACTTCAGCCTCTACAAGAGAGGAGCTGGTTGCACTGCTTTAGGGTACAAAGTTTCTTGAAGTACTAAAAGGAAACATAAGATTAGGCCATTTTAGACTCCCGGTCCTCCCCATTGCACTTTAGCCTTTAAATCAGTCAGATAAGCTGTCCTTTCTTGAATTTAATTACAGCAAGAAATTAATCTACATTCAGATCAATGAGACTGCATTTCTATTTAAAGTGTCCTAAATCTTTTTTCAGGACTTTGGCCAAGGAGTTGCTGGCCTGTCCCGCTGTGATTTGAAAAGTAATCTGTTGGCAGCAGGCTGTACCACATCAGCTCTGGAGTTTCCAACCAGCAAACTGCAGGTGATCGAGGACCGGCCCCTCAGCAACAAGGCAGCGGGAGCGACACAAGACGTCACCCAGATAAAGCCTCAGAAAATACACATCACCCTCAGGCCGGGTGAGCACCTACATATAAGGATATAAGGTTTTTTAGACAGTTACACAAGAAATGAGTCAAACTGTTATCTTTGAGGGAATGAGAAGACCAATAAAGTCAGGAAGCAGTGTTAAATTATTTCTTCATCTCATTTTCTAGATGATGCTAAGCGTTTCACAGTGAAGGTGCGCCAGGTGGAGGACTATCCTGTAGATCTCTACTACCTCATGGATCTCTCCTACTCCATGAACGACGACCTCACCCGCCTGAGGACGCTCGGCAAAGGCCTGGCCGAGGCCATGAACCGCACCACCAGCAACCTGCGCATGGGCTTTGGAGCTTTTGTGGACAAGCCACTCTCGCCTTACATGTACATCTCACCAAAAGAGGCTGTAAAGAACCCCTGCTACAGGTAAATCTAAAATAAAATCAGGGCTTTAAACCAGTTCAGTCAACAGTTTATTATGCTGGTGACGTTTCTTCATAATGTTTTTCACACTTCATACGTAACCTCCAGTGTTGATTTCAGTGGTTTCAGTATTTATGTCTGTGTGTGTTAAGTACCTGCATTACGCAGATAATGTCAGTCTTGTGAAGACATATTTAAACACAGCGTTGCTCAGCAATAACGCGAGCAGTCTCGGAGCCTCAGCACTTGTTAAAGGCTCACAATGGCTCCCAAATGCTTGGTCAGCTGCTGTGAATCAGCCACAGGTAATCTACTCAGGGAGGAAGAGCATCCCAGTACAAACTGCCATAACTGCACCCGGAGGCTCCTCTGACTTGATTTGATGGTTCCGGGGTCATTTGCTTTCTCGCTCATGTAAAGTGAGACCAGACTGCAGGAATGTTTTGATAAAAGATAAGAAAAGTGAAGAATTTGTGGTAGGCTGCAACAGAAAGAGAGCGCGAGGGTCCATTCATAGTAAAGAGAGTATTTTATATGAATTATACACAAAGGAGAAATCTCTTAAAGAGTTTATTGGTTTTTTTGGTTTTTCTTTTGCCCATGCCAGGTTATTTGATGGCTTTGGATGACGCTGTACTCTGGTTGTTGGTCAAAAACTGACATATATGAGACCTCACGAGTAGCTTTACCAACATTGCCCAGACTTTACCACTCACAACTCTAAACTTATATGTTTCACTTAACAAGTGAAAGATCCCTGGCTCGAATGTAGGAGCAAAGACAAGTATCTTTGGGGTTGCGTCAAGAAGGCGTCCAGTGTAAAAACTGCGAAATCAAACGTGCACCACTACCTGGAAAAAACTGGAAAATCTCCGCCCAAAGGGAGGGAGTGTGTAATCAGTTCCATTTGTTTGTTTGTCTGTCTGTTTGTTACAAGTGTAGCATCCACAGTTTTCAAGATATCATTTTCAAATTTTGTGTGATGGTGGATATCAGTAAAAGCTCAAGATGATTTAATTTTGGTGAAAATCTGGTCAAGGTCACGCCGAATGTGAAAATCAACAAAAAACTTGTATTACTCACATGTTTTTAATGGATCTTCATCAAACTTCACAACAATATACTAGCGCTTGGGGGCTAAGCATTTGACCTTGACCTTCATTGTTAGCACCTAAGGTTAGAAATAGCTTTCAATTTTTTTTCTCAAGAACCCATATCGAATACATCATAAGAACGGGAATGGAGAGAACTGTACAACACACATTTTATTTTTTCAATTACAACGCCCTACAATGTCACAGTGATGCCAGTTTGGCAAAGTCACACACTGCATGACTATAAATTAAAATCTCAAGTTTTTACAGTTTATAGAAGCCAAGGATTCCAGCAAATTTTGCTCCTATTGTATGGGTAAAGATAAATACACCATTTTAGTATGTAATGCTTCAAGGTCATAGCTCATAGGTCAAAGGTCAGGGTCACACGGATTAAGAAAAAGCTTTAGTTTCCACTGGATCATCTCCAGACTTTAAAGCAATATATTAGTCATTGTGGCACATAAGCAGTCTCTATATCTGAGCTCTTTAAAACATTTTTTTCAGTGCAACATTATAGGACTTCACAATGGCAGAAAAAGATTAACATACTACATTAGATTTCCATATTAACAATGCTGACATCAGCATAAAGCAAAGTTTTGGGCCTTGCCCTTCGGGGGGACTTGCACTCTTGAACGCTCTTATTTATGTATGCATTACTTAACATTAAAATACCAGTGATGTCAAAAATTTGAAAATATAGTTAGTTTCGTACACAAGTAGCCAGTTTGTAAGGGATAACTAACCAAGAAGACATCCATGGGTAAACTGCACGCTGTAAAGATTTTGCATTCAATTTCATAATAAAATTGTAGTTGTTCTAATTGAATGACCTCTAAATGTGTTTACTTACTAAGCATGCTTCTTGCATACATATTATATTGTGCATAAATATTGTTCTTGAGAGAGGTGATGGGTGGAGATGTCATCAGTTATTGGAGTTGACACCAGTTTTGGATGAACCTTGATGCGGTCTGTCAAAGTAAACATTTAATTTCTGTTTACTTGGCAGCATTAATACCACCTGTCTGCCACAGTTTGGCTACAAACATGTCTTGTCTCTGACGGAGGAAGTGGGCCGCTTCACTGAGGAGGTGAAGAAGCAGATGGTGTCCAGAAACCGAGATGCCCCAGAGGGAGGCTTTGATGCCATCATCCAGGCTGCTGTGTGCAAGGTGGAGAGGCAGACTGCACGAGCGCACACGTTTCCCCATCTCACACACATAACTTGAGATTTGGTTTGGCATTCTTTTTCTCCTCCCTCACGCACACCTAAGCTCAGAAATATTTAAAGACTGGGTGGTAAAATTAAGTTAATCAGAAGGAGGTTTGCTATTTGAAAAGAACTGAAAAATTCTTTATTGTTTACTTTCCTCCTTTTCTGTTACCTGGTTTGATGGGAACCAGGAGCAGATCGGCTGGCGTCCAGATGCTTCCCACCTTCTGATCTTCACCTCAGACGCAAAGACTCACGTGGCTCTGGATGGTCGTCTGGCTGGAATCGTGCAGCCCAACGATGGACGGTGCCACCTGAACTCTGATAATATTTACAGCAAGTCTACGACTATGGTTAGAGTATAATAAAGCTGGGTGTTTGTGTGCACAGGGAAACCACAGAAGCGGTATGTGCTAACCTCACTGTCCTTTTGTCACCACAGGATTATCCATCTCTTGCGCTGATCACGGAGAAGATGTCAGAGAACAACATCAACCTCATCTTTGCAGTCACCAACCCTGTGGTTGCCCTTTACCAGGTGAGGAGCTCTGCAGTGGACACCGATTCTCTTCTGTTACAACATAATTGCTCATAAAACAGGCAAAAAAACTAAAAATGCATACATACAGACATTTTTTAAAAATGAAAACAAATCGCAGTCCACGTTTATCTTTTACCATGAAGTAGAGTTTTCAGAGAAGTCCACTAAACCTCACTGGTTTTAAAAAAAAGAAAAATTCTTGGATGCTGCATTGGAAATCACTGTTTGCACACTACTCAGACACCGAAGGAGACAAAGTCAGTTTTTCCAAAACTGGAAACACTACTACATCCAACTGTTGTCAAACAGTATTTTATACATAGTTTTGGCTACTGGATGGAAACTATTGCATGTCGAGTCAAGTAGCTTTTATGAATACAGCACATTTAAAAACAACAGGAGCTGACCCACAGAACTTCCCAGTTAAGTTAGTATTAGCAGTAAATTACAGGTGAAGACATGGAATCAGTAAAAACAGAACTAAAAAAAACCTCCAACACAATATAATAATTACATACAATGATTCCAAACTGATGAATGAAAGAAAAATGTGACTGTAAAGTCACAACAAGATATTTGGGTACACGAGAGTTTCATACACTAATAGCACATGTCATATTTATATCATGTATTTTGGATGTTTCGGTTTTTACACATTTGATGTAACTGACAACTGTAAACATGCCATGCAGCTCTCTAAAATGGTTGCGAGAAACCACAGAAGCTAGCGGAAACAGTGGGTTAATCCCTCAGTGGTCTCTAAATAACCACTATTGGTTTTTCTTTTTGTACTCGCTCTGCCTTTTACTGTCTCACAAAACAACTGAAAAAACATAAAAATATTTTAACATTAGTTTTACTTGCAATATAAATTACTGTTTATAATTTTCAGTAGCATGGTGGCATGGTAGCACAGTGGTTAGCACTGTTGCCTCACAGGAAGAAGGTCCACCATCTGACTGGGGCCTTTCTGTGTGGAGTCTGTGGGTTTTCTATGGATACTCTGGCTTCCTCCCACAGTCCAAAGACATGGGGTGGCTGTAGCTGAGTAGGAAGAGCAACCTACTATTACTACTACGACCAAATGTCTGGAAGGTCGATAGTTTCATCCCTGGCTGCTCCAGCCGACATGCCACAGGGTCAGGGTTCAGTATCTTGGGCAAGATACTGAACCCTGAGTTGCTTTCTGATGGGTTCATCAGAGTGTGAATTGGTGTGAATGTTAGATAGAAAGCACTTAGGCATAGAACAAAAGTGCTTGGATGAATGACATATGTTGTATAAAGCACTTTGAGTAGTTTGAGTAGAAAAGCTTTTTTAAAGAACCAGTTCATTTACCATTTTAGCATTTACATGCAGTTGGTGGGGTTTGGTTAAATGGTGATTCTAAATTGTCCAAAGGTGTGAATGCGAGTGTGAATAGTTGTCTGTCTCTCTGTGTTATCCCTGCGACAGACTGTGCAGGGTTTACCCCACCTATAGCACTCTGTGGTAAGCCTACTGCAACCATAAACAGGACAACAAGATAGATAGATGGATGGATAATATAACAGCACGCTGTTAAATCCATTGGAATGAATTAACTAATGATAACGTAGTAAAATATCATCTTGACAGTAATGGGTTAAAATAAAATAATTAGCAATCTTTATTCAGTGGGTATTAGGTGCATTCTATGTTTGCAACTAATGAGATGTAGATGACATTAGCAGCTATTGATGAATGATTAAAAGACTCCCTGATGATGCAGGATTAGAACAGTCTCTCTGTCTGTGTGCATTGTAGAACTACAGTGAGCTGATTCCTGGCACCACAGTGGGAACGCTGTCCAATGACTCGGGAAATGTTATTCAGCTCATATTAAAAGCGTACAAAGTGAGTGCAACACACACGCACATGCAGACACACGCTCACACATCCTTGGCGAGACAGTGTTTGAGGGGATGACATGTGTTTGCTGACACACACCCACAGCATGTGAGTCATATGCAGCGTTGTTTGTCTTAGGAGAAATTCCCCAGTGGCTGAAGTGTGAAGCTGACCAAATGTAGGAGGCTCTTGGCTGGGTTTCATTATTTATGTTGAATATAAGTTTATTATGCAGGACGGCAGGTGAATGAGCTGAAAAGTAATTCTAGCTGTTTGTGGTGTGAGCGCAGGTGCAATATACACTCAAATAAAATGTCGTTAGAGAAGTCAGTAAGATGTCGTGTATAATTTGCTATGAGTTACTTGTTTGACTCATATTTAAGTGAAGGAAATGACCCGTCTTTAAAACCACCTCCTATGTGTGATGTGTGCGTGTTTGTGTTTCCTGCTTTTTTCTGTTGCTGTCAGAAAATTCGTTCTAAGGTGGAACTGGAGCTGCAAGGCGTCCCAGAGGAACTGTCTCTTTCCTTCAACGCCACCTGCCTGAATGGAGAGGTCATTCCTGGCCTCAAATCCTGCTCTGGGCTCAAAATAGGAGATACGGTTAGTTCTTCTAGACTTTGCACTGCAGCTACAAGGTTGGCTTCATATTACAGAGACGTGGCTGTACATCTATCTGTGGTCAGTACAGCAAAATCACTACGATGTGAGTTGGAGTGGAGTTTCCATTTCCATATTTTTATTTTTGGACTCTAATAAAGCAGCTCTGGTCTTTACCAGGTTCTAAATCATTAGATGAACAGCAACACATGATATATTACACCATCGTTATTTCCTGAATAAAAACAGAAGTTGTGTATAAAAAACTAAGCACGACCCATGATTCATTAGTTTGTATCATCATGACCACCTCCTTAACTGAGATTTTCAAGCCTTCATTCATGTAGAGCTTTGTTAAGGTCCCCCCACAGCATTTCTAAGCCATACTGACATGTTCATTTTAGAGAGGCTTTTTCCTGGAAAAAGTTCCAAACATGTCATACTTGGTCAGTCTTTTTCTAATTTTACTATCACAAACTTTAACATTTAACAAAGGCCTGTAGAGTCTGAGTTGGGTTTTTTACTGTATCTCTGAGTATTGGACGTTCCAACGGTCCAGTCCTGGGGAGACTGGTAACTACTTGAATGTTTACTATTTATAAATAATTTTTCTCATTGTAGAATAATGGACTATATATTGTTTGGAAATCACACACAACTGAATGCGCCAGACTAACAAACCACACAAACCACTGCTGATCAATTTATCAAATTCAATTCAATTCAGTTTTACTTCTATAGACCCAAATCACAACAACAGTAGCCTCAAGGCACTTTATACTGTAAGGTAAAGACCCTACAATAATACAAGAAAAAATCAGAGAAAGCTCCCAACAATCATATGATCCCCTGTGAGCAAGAGCTTTGGCGACAGTGGGAAGGAAAAACTCCCTTTTAACAGGAAGAAACCTCCAGTGCAGGCAGGGGAGGCCATCTGCCACAACCGGTTGGGGGAGGGAAAATGAATTCGACCTGGTTGTTATTTACCCTCTTAATTCCAATGGAAACAGTACGGGCATACATAGTTTTTCATACACTGCTTCTCCATTTTGGTTTCGTTTTTGCCACATAATTAATAACAAAGTGTAATATTTCATGTGTTGCTGTTCATCTGAAGTTGTATTAAAATCACTTTAGGACCTGCTAAGGACTTTATATTGTGTTCTGATATGTAAAGTCTTAGAATTGAAAGAGGGTGAACTTTTTCACATTACTGTAAACAGTAATACTCTTATGATCTATATCAACAGTTATATAAAATAGTTATATAAAATAATAATAATTTGTGATATTTTGACTAAATAGCACATAAAGCTAGTTATATAGTCAGTTTTATAGTGCACGTTTTCTACAATGCAGTCATAACATGAGTAACCAAAGAAAGGTGGCCCAAAAAAAGTTTCGAAGCTTTTTTCCCCACATAAAAAAAGATTTATGTTTAATAAGGTGGATTCTGAATTAACACAGAAAGGGGAGAAAGGCAGTAATCTGACTGCAATACAACTTTATCTGCTAGTGTTAATCATAAACTCTGTCACACCCAGTTCACTGTACATGGTCGTTTCCTTGCGTTATTTTTTCAGATAAGGATGCACAGTGATCATGATTGTTTACATACTGTACAGGCCACACTCAGGAAAACATCCTTCATGAGGTTTTTTTGTTACAGTAATTTTTTTTTTAGAATTTTTTTTTTTGGACACAGTAGCCTAAATGGGTTTTGTTTTTTCAAGGAATATTCTAACAATTTGTGTTTAAAAAGATTCTACTTGTACTCAAAATTTAACCCATCTTGAGAGACCATTGTTCCCTATAAAGAAAAATAACACATTAGTTCCATATGGTTTTTCTTTTGGTATCTTTCCATTTCCCGTATTTCTACCATCTGAGTTGGATTTTCCCTTTTTCTCATAGTGTCAAGGAGTAAAAGATGGAAAGATGGATGAGCAGAGTCTCTAACTTTATTTTTTATTCTTCATGGGGGTTTTTTTGTGTCTTAAGTTCCTTTTTTTTCTCTCTTTGTTAGTTTTTGCATTTTTCTTTATCTAAGCATCTCTGGCTATTTTTCTTTGTCTTTCCTCACTCCAGGTGACATTTTCTGGCCTCTACACATTTCTTTCTCTTTACCTCAGCTCCTATTATTATTTCCATATATGGTCATCTCTCCAGATGTAGTAACTCCCCACATTTACCAGATCTGGCATGCAGCGCTGAATGAACAATTACTTTGACTAAATACATTTGGAGGCATTCCTTGTGTTACATCTGCTTTGTGCTGTTTTCTCTGACAGCGATTAGATAATGCTGAGTCTGGATGTCATATAAAAAAAAAGAAACAAGTAGAAATGATTATAAACTTCTCCTTTCTTTTACACTTCTGCGCTCTTTGGCAGGTCTCTTTCAGCGTGGAGGCTCGTGCTCGTGGTTGCCCATCCAAAAAAAAGAAAACCTTTATCATCAAACCTGTGGGCTTCAAGGACGCCCTCTCCATCACCGTCACCTTTGAGTGCGACTGCAAGTGCCAGGCCAAAGCCCAGCCTGATAGCTCCAAATGTAGCAATGGCAATGGCACCTTTGAGTGCGGCATATGCCTATGCCACCCAGGTCGCTTAGGACCACATTGTGAGTGTGCCGAAGGTGATTACAACCCCATGGCGCAGGACCGCTGCAGTGGACCTGCAGGATCCGGAGGACCTCAGTCTGCTATCTGCAGCGGCCGTGGAGACTGCGTGTGTGGCCAGTGTGTGTGCCACAGCAGTGACTTTGGGAAAGTCTGGGGGAAGCTGTGTGAGTGTGATGACTTCAACTGCCTGCGCTACAAGGGAGAACTCTGCTCGGGTAAGGCCTCATGAGTTACAGTAAGAAAGACATGCAAACTTATTGTGTATTTACTTTGCTTTAGGATTTTAAATGAATGGGTATTAATCAGTGATGTGCTTAATGGTCAACAGTTTAGTCAACAGACAAAAAATATTATAACAGTCTAATATAGTCTGATATTCAAAAAAAAATTTCAATTTCATGCTGTAGATACCTCAAACGTCACAGTTTCATGAACATATGTGATTGATCTTTAATTATTAACTATTGTTTGCTTTTCAAAAGAAGACTAAAAATGGGAGTAGCTCTGTTCAAGGATTAACTTTAAAATGGTACATTGTGGTTTAGTGAGGGCAGCAACTAGTGCAGGAGAGACTGGATGTGCTGTACTTTCTTTTCATTAATATTTTTGGCTGGCCACAGTGGTCTGTGATGTTGCTGGCAGACAACTGAGATATACCCAGCCAAGAGAAAGCCCTACCCATAGCTGCCCCC
>VVHJ01032369.1:29695-45578 GCA_015107715.1 Tylochromis polylepis
TTTTTTTTTTTTTTTTTTTTTTTTTTTTTTTTGGTTTTTTTTTTTTTTAATGATATGATGGATATTTTGATACAAATGCAACTTTTCATGTCATGTAGACATAGTGTCATTAAACTAGTACCTCCTGATGCTATTTAGGTTGAATTTATTTCCTAAGCATGTTGCATTAGGTAGTTTTTAGGTAGAGCTCATGTGCCACTAAACTATCCATCCCCATCTCCACTGGTCTCACAAGGAAATGTTTTCCTGTATACCCCAAAGTCCATAGAGTAACATGAAAATACCTTTATTCTTACTCATTGGCTGGTGTGGTGTAATGATGCTAAAAATAAACTCATGTTTGGCTAAGAGGGAGAGTACTGGAAATGTTCAGAGACTATGTGTGTGCAGAACATGGTCTTCTGTTGTCTTGAAATATCTTATTCAGTGTGTGGACCATTATTTTTTCCTCCACAGAATGATCTAATTAAAAGCTAGAGGTCCTGTGGCCATGTGATAATGACAGTTTATTCGTGGATCATCCTTTATCCAGTTAAGACTGTGCCAAGCAGCTTCCTGTGTCATTGTTTATCTGGGCATTGTTTTTTGTGGTGGAAAGCCACAATGTTTTTGCCCTGTCACTCTTACTGGCATGTACACTCACATTTGCACAGAGTTTTGTGGAATAACAACAAGACAATGTGTTCAAATTTGCTCAGATATGCGCTTCATCACGCAGCCAAAAATAAAAGCACTGCAGTCACCGCAGACAAACAGTGAAATAGGTTTTTAACCTCTAGCAGTTTAATATTCTGCTTCTGGTTTCCAGTGTTTACAGTGTAAAGTCATGAACTTACAGGACCACTGAATGTCTGCAAGGAATAATACTTATTTTTAACTAGCTACAACTAAAAGGTCTTCTAATTGTTGGGGTCTTCGCTGAATTATTGTGGCGCCTTTATCTGTCGTTGTGATTTAATGCTGTATAAATAAAATTGAATTGAATTAAACCTTTAAATTAAATTTAAGTTAGATTTCTGGCTATCCTGTGCTCATTATAATTGCCATAAAATGCTAGCTTGACTTCAGCATGGCTGTTATGGATGCTATGTTTGAAGTGTTTGAAGGCAGAGCAATGTGGTAAGTTTTTTCAGGGTATAGAGAAGAGCCCACAAATGGGGGGGGGAAGAATTGTATGACACAGGTTTCTGGTTAATTCAGTCATAACCACTTTACAAGGAGTGGCCAGCCATTACTAACTCATGCTGACCACCTAAACAAGGTCCACCCAATTGCATTTATTTTAAATTTGTGAGTTTGTAAAGGTGCCTTGTGCCCAGCAGATTATAAGACGGTGCGTAATATTTATTTCTTTAATAATAAAGCCATGAAAATAATGACTATCTGTGTGAGCTTTTGTCAAAACTTGGAACAAAATAAATACGTTTGTGTAAGACAGTGTGTAAAATATATGAAAACATTATGCTGAGGAACTCTTAATAGCATAGCATGCATACTTTGATGCCAAATGATTGACGTTACAACCATTCCAGATGCCAAAACACCCCTTCTTCCCCAACTTGTGACGCACCCTCTTTTTCACATAAAATTTCTTGTCACGTTGTCCTCCTCTTGTTTTTTGTTTATTCTCAGGGCACGGTGTCTGTAACTGTGGCTTCTGCCAGTGTGCGCCAGACTGGCAGGGTGAGAACTGTAACTGCTCCAGACGTACAGACACTTGTATGTCCAGCTTGGGTCTCCTGTGCAGTGGGAGGGGTCAGTGTGTGTGCGGAGCCTGCGAGTGCACGCAACCAGGTGCCTACGGAGCCACATGTGACAAGTGTCCCACCTGCCCTGATGCCTGTACCATGAAGAAGTGAGCGTGCAAACACTGAGTTTACATGCAGAGATATTAGATTTAGCTCTTTGAAATCAACTGATGGCCCGGTTGATATCTTACATCTTAACAGGGAGTGTGTGGAGTGTAAGCACTTCAAGAGGGGCAAACTGATTGAGGACAAAACCTGCTCTCGAATCTGCAAGGATGAGATCGTTCTCGTGGATGAATTAGGTGAGATGTTGGCGGTAATGATTACAAGACTTGTATTTTGGCAATACTGGTTATTGTTAATAATAATTCCATAAATGCACAAGGTGGAACACTCCATTAAAGGGGTCATTTTGTGTAACTTTTGCTAAACAGTGGCAGATGTGGCAACTCGTTGCATTTAATTATGGTAAAAGCACCACCGTAAAATACTGATCTGTAGCAGTGACATTTGTGTCTTTGGAATTGGAATTTGAATGTAATGTAAACATTTTTCACACAGAGCTCCATGACACAAATGCAGTGAACTGCACTTACAAAGATGAGAATGACTGCGTGGAGCGTTTTCAGTATTATGAAGATGCCAGTGGCAAATCCATCCTCTTCGTTGTCAAAGAGCCAGGTAAGAAAAGCTCATCAGTTATGATAAGAGATACAAAGACTGCTGTTTATTTGGCCCATGCTGTTTTCTGATTTTTTTTTCTCTGCAACTGTGACCTGTCAGTACCGATTTTTGCTGATTTTGATTTTCTTTCTAAGAACTATGTCTAACAGCAAACAAAGAAAAATCAGCTTTTGTTTAATACGAAATTTTATTTTCATAATAAAATACATTTTGAAACTTTACTATGTTACCCACTCTGTAGTAGGATCTTCTCTTATTAAAACAACTGAAAATAAAGTGCTCTGCTGTTGGAGAGACGTACGAATGATGAAATGAAAATGAACTGCTGCACACCCACCTTTACCTGACAAATATGACTTTACAAAACTAAAGCAGCAAGAGATTTACAGAACATCACATCACTTTCCAGTACGTTTATAACACCAAATAACAGGACATTCACCCTTTTCTCCTTTTCACTCATTCCTATAATTTTCCTTATAACTGCTTTGCTCATACCGAGGCTGCTGGCCTGTGACTGGCTCTGAGCTCTGGCCAGCCCTAGCATTAACCGATTGGCCGGTGTTAGCTTCTTTAAAATGTCCATTATGCCTGGGTGAGGGTGATTTAAGTATCTGATTAGGTTTTTTGTTAAAAATGTTTTCATAGTGATCCCCTCGTGGCTTACTGTGGCAAACCTGTGTCTTCACTCATGTTAGTGTGTGACTGTGAGTACACGTGCAACTATTTGCCTGCGCCGCTGTGTACGTGTTGTGCATGCATGAAAGGGAAGAGTAATCTGATTCCATTCCCTAGCTGGTCAAGAGATTCGTCTATACTGTTAATTGCTATTATAATGTAATTTAATATTAGGGGTTAGAATATGAATCTGAATGTTGCCTTTTGTTTGCTGAATTTGCTACCAGATGTAATCAATACAAATGCTGAATAGATGAGGATAATCCTGCAACAACAAGCTTTCACCATCATCTGCATTTTTTTAATTTCTGGCAAACATTTTTGGTGCTTTTTCTTCACCCAAGTACAAGCTGTCACTTCCCTGATGCCTGCTCTCTCACTTGTTAAGTGGCCAAATAGAAAAAGTGTGGGGCAGTAAAATAGCTTTCTGCCCTCAGAGAAAATCTGTACTTGGGTCTGCCTTTAATGAATGTGTGTGTTTAATTTAGGCACAACTGGGTATCAGAGAAATACACCACAATTTGCCTTGAACACGGTGCACCCTGCCGTGTCAAAGAGGGCTGTAAATAGCTGCCCAGCTCCTCCGGGAACATGCTGACTATACATATCGGAGAGAGAATGCCCTCTCGTGCTCTCCTCTTGAGGATATGGAGGAAAATAAGTAAGCAAAAGAGCAGCAAAGAAAAATTTCAAAGGAAATGTGAAGCTGAGTCACTCATCCTTCAAAGCTGACTAAGCATTTTTTTTTTAAATTCAAGACAACATAAGAAAAAGTTGGTAAATCACATTAATCAATAATGTCTTAAAGTACCAGCCAAGAGTGATTTCCATGTAAACTTTGATGGGCTATAAGCATTGAAGGGTCAGCTGAAGAGCAGGAAGTAGAGCTAATTTAGAATGATAGAAACAGGAAGATGAGAGCAGCTTTGATGTTGGCCGTAAAAGTTCGCCCTCATTGCTTCAGTTGCTCAACACTGCTTTTCACATGCATATGTGCATGTAACCACACGCTACACAGATATACCGACATTGTGAGGAACCCATAGAGCATTACAGCCCTATGAGCATTCTTACTGTTGAACACCTTGGCATCTTTCACCTCATTCTTTTGGTTGTCCGGTGTATACAAGCGTAGCACGTTCACTGCAGCACATAACACTTTTTCATGACAAAACTTCATGGCACAAGGTAGGCTTACATCAGATGAAAAGTAAAAAGTTCAAGCTAAATATCGGACTGAGACTCATCAGGTGACCAGATAATAAATTAATATTGGATGAATGGATGCTTTATTCATCCTCAGGGAGAAATTCACATAATGCTGATGCTTTGTATGTGTGATTAGTAATAATTCATTACACATTTTTGAGAAGCTTGAGAAAAAAAACTTGTCAGTGTCATTTATGCTGAGAACTCTAAATTTAGGACTGTATGGGGGTGGTTGAATAATATTTCGATTACCTCATATCTGTCATCATGTTTTGGCTCGGATGTTTTTCAGTTAATCAGCTTTTTTGATTGAGTCACGTCCACTTTAAATGACCGAGTAGGCTGCAGTGGGGGAAAAAAATCCAGAAGTTTCTCATGTGAAATAACTCATACTGTTTGAACTTTTGTAGACCTTTTTTGGAAAAACATTGCACTCTGGGAACTAATTAAGCCTCAAAACTTGTAACCAAAACATTAGTGAACTACTGTAAGAGAGTGAGAGAGATATAAAAGACACATTTGCTCCTCAAATTCCCAAACCTTACAAGCAACTCTTTAAATTTTCGCAGTACGTCTAGGTGACTGTAAAACATACTTGGGGGAATTATTTAAGAGAAATTCAGCTAAAGCTAGTCATGGGAAAAAATGAACAAGGCGAGCAATGTGATGTGTTGTTCTACTTTTGGCACTGGAGTAGTTCTTGTCCGTGACTCTTTGAAGGAGCGTAGTGCCCGTCGTTGTGCGACATTGTGCAAATCAGAGTATTGGAGAGTTTTGCCAAACCACAGTGAGGGAGGAGAGGATTGTGGCCTTGCTGTTAGAGGTTACAGTTTTCCACTTAGACCCATATTCCACTCTTCTCTCTGGTCTTTAACAGCCTGTTCAACCCTGTTATGCTTCCCTTGTTCTCTTCCATCACTTGAAAATCTGATGGCAATTAGAAAAATGTCAGTTGTGCTAAAAAGAACCTTAGTATTAAGTTTAAAGCTGTACATCTGCCTTTATAACAGGCGTTATTATTTTGGTGGCACACTCCTGACTCTGAAAACTCATTGGAGTTGGTAGAGGACTGCGTTGCGATGTTAGCAAGATTAAATAAATAAGAGTGAAAACAAGAAACAGAGACGAAACAGGGTCATAAAATCATTTCCTCTGGCCTGACCTCTGGCTTATCTTCTCATTCCTTTATCACTTCCTCCTTCTGTTTAGACTGCCCCAAGGGTCCAGACATTTTGGTGGTGCTTCTGTCTGTGGCAGGAGCCATTTTATTCCTGGGCTTGGCTGCTCTGCTTATCTGGAAGCTGCTGGTTACCATCCACGACAGACGGGAGTTTGCCAAATTTGAGGAAGAACGTGCTCGCGCCAAGTGGGAAACAGTGAGTGAACACGGCTCTGAAAGAGTGAATTTGGAAACCGCAAGTGTGCTATTTGTTTAATATTATCATAGAAAGCACTGAGGATTCAGTGCATTCATATCAACAGTGGTATCTAAAAATCTTTCCTTCACAATCTTTGCACACATTCAAGTATGCAAACATGCTTGCACCTTCCTATACACACACCCTCACAGACACACGCACACACAAAAAGCCCACACACGCAGTGTCTTGCTCCCGTTTTCTGAAGATGTTTTTTATTATTTCTGTTGCATGCTGTTACTACCAGCAGAACAAAAAAGCAGCCAACGGAAGGGCTGGGTTTAAATTAGCCAGCGCTAATCAGCCTTTACTGGTAATAAGCCTGTTTGCGGCCTAAAGAACACACCTAAATCCCACAGGCCTCAAACCACAAGGAATCACAGTTGGTTTAAGTTGCCCACAAGTAACACAAACCACACACTCATGTCTGATGGGTGTCATGCTTAAACGATGACATGAAATAGCTGTTTTAAATGTGAACTTTTCTATCGTGTCATTATCATAAACCTCACCTTGACTAGTATCTCCTTGTGTGTGTTTCACTAACAGGGGCACAATCCGCTTTACAAGGGAGCGACATCAACCTTTACGAACATCACATACAGAGGAAAAGACTGACGCTACTGAACAAAGATGGAGAACAAAGGATGAAAATAATGCACTTCTACAATCCTCTCTGAGAAGGCAGCGAATCATGTGCAGGCCTCTACTGTCACACAATAATTAATAATTATTTGTTTGTAAATATGTAGAAATCATTCCAAGGAGACACTTTATCAGGGATTTGACATGAAACACCCGCCTGTACTACGATGTTAGACAAGGTGTTTGTTGTTTTGTTTTGAATGAGAATTGTTTTGTTGTGCAGCCCATAATAAAGGTTTACTTCTCCAAAAATAGCTTTTTGTCCATCTGTTGAGAGCCCATTAAAATCGTAAAAATCGAAATCAAGAGCACAAAATTTAACGAGAAGCACGAAGAGAGTGCAAACTTTCACCAAGGCACTTTTAAGGGAATAGTTTTGTGTTTTGCACATATTAATTTTTTTTATCTTTGTTCTTTTTAATCGTACTTTAAGACGTTTGCGGTTTATAACACATTTTGGGGTCAATATGAAAACGTTAAATGTCAAATGTGAAAGTGAGGTCAGAGGTCATATGTGACATGATATTTGGATGCAGATGTTAATGTGATATTTAGAAACCACACATACTAGCATTATATCTTAAATGTTGCCAATACAAAAAGGGCAGCAGAACTGTTTTAAAGATAAAAGACATTTTATGAAAGTTTGACCTTATTTGACTTTGAAGAAGAGGTCAGAGCTTCAAAGTAATGTGATATTTAGAATCCCCATATATCACTATATGTCATTTCCTATATACCTATGTATTGTCAAGTAGTAAAAAACACAGTTTTAAATAGCTCTATATACTACTATTACCACTTTGACCTTAAGATCACTCTATTGACTTTTAAGTTAATGCCAAGGTAAAAAAAAAAAAAAATTTATTAAAGATTTAAATATGGTACTTTCTATATGTTGACGATACACACCACACTTGTAAGAATCATAGGTTCTAAGTTGTAAAACCTTTTGTCACTTTTTGAACCAATTAATCATTCATTTGACTTCGAAGACCTTGGTGAATATAAACCAAATTTTAATGGATTGTTAACTTGACCCAACCCTACACCCCTACAAGGTTTTATCAGAATTCATTCAAAACTTTTCTAGCCATCGTGTTTACAGAAAAAAAGACATGCACGCAAGCAAGCGCTACCAACAACGTAACCTCTTTAGCAGAGGCAATTAGTATATATTTAAGATTTGAGAAATGCGATATACTTCCCAGTGTAACGGTGGTCAAGCATCCAAAAATAACATCAACATTAACAATGAATAGAAAAGTCTTGGCAGCCAAGCAAATGTTTTCCTTATTAAAATAAAACCAAAAGGATCCACATGACTGGATATCACTGTGGCAAAATGGGAAAAATTATATTTTAAAAAGTAATATGGGCGAATTCAGTTCATATAAGCCAGTGTAGGACCTTAACTATTTACAGAATTTCCTGTTTGTGACACCCAGTGGGAAACCACAAAGATAAACTGCCATCATGTGGTTTGGACTAAACTGAAAATTTCTTGTGTGTACAATGTTAATATAATTTTCTTTTAAGATATGAAACATGATTTTTTTTCCAACAGTGTCTTCATTTATTTTCGAACATAACTCCTGTACACAACCACTAAAGTGTAACAAAACAAGTAACTAAACTTACCTACACTACAAACTACTCATACTGCAATAGTACATATAACACCCTAATAGGAAAAAAAACAAAACAAGGGGGGGATAACTGTGTGCGACTCCCACCAAACCTAACTCACACTCGCAGGTATACATTACACGTAACTTAGAAAGTAGTCGTCCAATGCCAAGCAATAAACATATTCCCAAATGGACTTCACAGGTCCACTTATGAGTCATCTCCAAACGTTTCCACCAAATGGGGCAAGTCTTTAGTTGCAAGGTTTTTGAAGGGGTCCCAGATGCTATCAAAGCTTCGTTGCTTACCCCTGATTGTGTAGGTGATCTTTTCTAGGGGCAGAGTTGATGTTAATTCTGAAATCCATTTCTCTATCCTTGGTCTATCCACCTCTTTCCAAGCAATTGCAATCACTCTCTTGGCCATCAGCACGCCTATATCTAATAAATGGCGATGTTTCCTAGTTATGTTACAATTAGCAGAAAAAGCAGAAAAAGTTTTGGTTCTAAATGTATTTTTATGTCTAATATTTCTTCAGTACATTGTTTCACTTCTTCCTAGAATTTCCTAATTTCAGGTCAGCAATGGAAAATCGTGCCCTTTTCCTCATCGCATTTTATGCAAACATCTGGGATGGTGCTGTAGAAAGCGTTAAGTTTGACTGGAGTCATATAAGTACGCATTAACCAGTTGTACTGCAAGAAATTTAAACGAGTGTTCACTGTTTGTGATTGTGCCTTGGCACAAGCCCTCTCCCACTCTTCAGTGGAGATGTTCTCCTGTAAGTCCTCTCTCCAGGACTCAAGCTTCTTTACTGACATTTCTGGGGAGGCAGCCACCAGTTCATTATACATTTTAGAAATCAAGCCCCTTCCCTGGCAATCTTTCACCATCATTTCTTCAAGTGTTGATACGCCAGGAATGGACAAGGACTGGTGAAACATGATTTTTAGTCATTCTTTGTAATGCACTGGATGTTATAACCACATAATTTGAGACATTCAAGTTAAATCATGGCATTTTACAAAAACACAAGTTTTCAATCATAGGTCAGTGGGGCTTGTGTGCTCACAGTACCCGCGAGTATTGTATTAGCAATATCCATTCTCACTAATATTGTGATATTGATTCAAAAGTAGAAAAAACTGTCTGAAACCAAGCTTTGAGAACAAGTAAAAGTAGAACAGTGACTAATTACTGCTGTGTTTATATTGTAAATGTTAAAAATGAGATGAATGAAACTGAGAAAAACACATAAAAGAGACAATCAGAGAGCTGCTTTTCTACAAAATGCATTTTATTTACAGACAACCATGTAAAATTATTGCCTTTAATTGGCCTTCATTAAAATATTGTCCATATTGTCTAAAAGTCCATTTTGCTGTACACTCAGTCTGCGTATGCATCAGCTTAACAGGATAAAATTTTCTTTTTTTTATGACAATAATTATTATAAACTTATTATCATAATTATTAGTGTAATTAAGTCATCCTCAGCTCTCACTTGAATGTGCCAACGCATTACTCGCATCTCCTGGACTTAAACTGCAGGTTTAATTTGCTCATTCGTGTGCACAGTGCACTTCATCTACTAAAAGAACACAATATGGAGACAGAGAGGAAGAGAATAAGTAAAAACATGTCCCAGCTGACTAGCCTCTGACAAAGCCTGTGAAGCTATTTAGCTCCACCAAGTGGAAGAAAGAGGAAACAATCTGTGAGGTGGTTAAAAAGATTAATTGAATGAAACTAATTCACATGTACAGATATGATGTCAAACTGACCTTATTAACTTTAAGCCTCCATTAGAGTACATCCCACAGCACAGACTGTAGATAAAAGATGGACGCATACACCATGACATCACCCATTGCCTTAGGACTCTTCATTTCAAAGCCTCAAGTTTAGCACTTTGGCCAGTAACCAAGTTTGGGGGGTTAATTTGAGCAGGAAGTTAACATAATGGACAAAAGGATTAAATGCTAAGTTATCAGCTAAGGTGGTCAAGCATGGTTAGCAAGCTGTATCAATGAACAGCACAGTTGTATTTTCATTTTTTAACATTTCATCCTGGCTTTGTTTTTCACCTGTGAAGGTTACTGCTTCATTTGGATCAGTTGTTTTCCAAAGTTTTCTCAGATGGCCCCCATAGTCATTCTAGCCGCCCAGTAGCAGATCTGTGCTCCACAATTTAAGGAAACACTGGTTTAAATCGAACCACAAGTTTGACTGGTTTAAACTACAACTTAAAATGAAAAGCTAATGAAAAAACAAAAGCCCCTCAGTGTTCACATTAGTGTTTTCGTCTTTTTCTTGGGAGAAAAAGAAAACAGCCATCAATATAATTTTTTTTTTGATTGTTGACAGTTTTCCAAACTATCTGCACAACTCAGCACTAACTGACTGATACCTACTGATAAAATACACAATTCAAAGGGGATCACAAATTACACAACTGAAATTGGCCGATGAAACTGGTCATTCTGAAGTGTTACTTTGAAGTTCACCTGAAGCAGCAGAGATTTACAGGTAAAAAGGAAGTATTCGCAGGACTGATGGAGTCCTGCGAAAAACTACCTTCACCCTTAGTGCTTCCATTGGAATTAAGAAGGTACCAGTAGTGGTAGTAGAAGTAGTAGTATTAGCAAGTGTGATCACTTCTATTAAGGAAGAGGTTTGGGCAGTTTGAAGGTATGTTAACACAATGTCACAATTTTCCCAGAAGTGGATATCCCACCAAAGGTTAGACCATGCAATGCTCAGTGACAATACCAAAAACCCAAGAGATACACCTCAGACTCTACAGGCCTTGGACAGCCTGTTAAATGTTAAAGTTCATGAAAGTACAATTAGAAAAAGACTAATCAAGTATTGCTCTTTTGGAAGGGCTGTTAGGGAAAAAGTGTCTTCTATCTAAAAAGATCATGCCAGCACAGCTTAGGCTTGCAAAGTTGCATCTGAACAAACCACCAGACTTCTGGAACAATGTCCTTTGGAGCAACAATACCATAATGGAAATATTTGGTCATTATGCACAGCGCTACATTTGGTGAAAACCAAACACAACATATCAGCACAAACACCTCATACCGTGTGGGAGCACAGCGATGGAAGGGTGACGATTTGGGATTATTTTGCAGTAGAAGGGTCTGGATACTTTGGAGTCATTGAGTCAACCATTAACTCTTCCGTAAACTAATGTATTCTAGAGTCAAATGTGAGGCCATCTGTCCAACAGTTAAAACCTGGCTGAAATTGGACAATGATCAATAGCACAGCAGCGAATCTACAACAGAATGAGAGAAAAAGAAAAGAATGAAGGTGTCACAATGACCCAGTCAAAGTCCAGACCTCAACCAGACTAAATGCTGTGGTGGGACCTTAAGAGAGTTGTGCAAACAAAAGTCCAGAAACCTGAAGGAACTGAAGTTATTTCTGCTAAATTCTACAAGTTATAACCTACAAGCAATTATAGGGTGTACTTCATTTTTCAACTGATGGTAAAGCTTCATGAGAAAACTCTTTTTCGCGCCGCTGTTTTATATGAAAAGTTAAATAAATAAATAAATAACTGAGCATAAAATATCGGAATACATAAGGTAAGTTCAGTGAAGTACCCTACATAGCAGTGATGATAAAGAATTAACCTCACACAAAATACAGTGTTAAACATTTACTAACCTCATTCATTAAGTTAAAAAAAAATACATATTTCTTTGGTGTCATTTAATTTGTGGTGATTTGATGCATCTGTTTAATCTAGGAGTCCATGCACAGTTCAGGCAAACAACTAATTAAATTAAATTAAATTAAATTATGTTGTACATGCAGGACCTAGTTTGACTTTAGTGGCTGAAATCCAGATTTAAAAAGCAGCTCTCAGGGAAGCTTTTTAGGGCCCCTTGTGGTGTGGAGACCTGGGAAGTTATCGATTTCACCCGGTTGTAATCCAGCCTTGACTACAGTACTGAGTCTGTTTTGGGGAGCGTACATTATGTGGTAAACCGGCGCACTGGAAGCATCACTGTAAAAGGTCTCCTGGGAGCTCACTGCGGCCTTGCTGCGGGAGGTTATGATCTTTTCTTAAGCATTAAAATAATGGACTCTAACGAGATGACGCCTCCCGGTGCAAGCGTTACATCGCTCTGTAACGATAAAAGGAAGACCGAGTGAAGCAGAAATGTGACAGCACTTGTCAGGAGACTTCAGAGCACTGACAGCTCCCGGTTTGCCCGTGCAGGGGCACCAACACGGACGAGGAAACCCCGAGGATCACGGCCTCCTGTCCGGATGACACCAACAGGAGCCAGCCACACTGGTCTTTATAGCTAGCATTAGCTAAGCTAACAAATGTCTTCCCTGATTTCGAAATAATTGTAAATGGATAACTTAATACAGACAACTTTATTTGAGATGCGGGGGGCTCGGGGGTGTTAAGGAGTTTGCTGTCGCTGGTTGGACGGATACCATCCTTTCTGGGGTTGTGAGTGGCTGTGAAAACTGCAAAAGGTTCTCCAGGTGAGACTTCTACTGTAGCTGGCGTTAGCTCGATTCATCACTTGACCCTAGCTAGTTTGGGCTGTGTAGTAGGTTCAAATCCTACATTTTATCGGCAAAGATTGAGTCGTTCTGCCGATTGGCATATGATAAGCTAACAGTGGATGGGAGCGTAACGCTTTTGTGTTGTTGTTGTTACCAGGATTTTGATTAGCACCGTTAGCTTTAGCCAAGTTTGTCATTCCTCGTCCACTCGATCGGTCAACAGTATCGAAACGGTTTTTTCTCCAACTTTTATTAAGCTGGTTTTGCTGAAAGGCTAATTAAATTGGACAGCTACGAGCCCATGGGATTGCTTTTGAGGTTGAGTTTGAGCTAGACAGTATTTCTGTTTAGGTAACTTGTGCTTTCTAGGATTGTTTTGATATACAAGTGAACGTGCTTGCTGGGCTGCCTGCTCAGAAATGAATATTATTATTATTATATTCTGAGGTGGTTTTTGAGCTATGAAACGTGTCATATGTGCTCTCAAATTTTTATTTTTATTTTTTTCGTTTATTGGTTTAAAAAAAAAAGAAACTATTTCTTGACATTAATTTCAGTGTCACTTTAAGCAAATTTTCCCGGGTGTTTGTGTGTTGAGGGCAGATTCTCTTTGAACAGCAGGCTGTCAAATTTACTGATCAAATAAAAGCCTAGGTTACCATGTAGATGTGACAAAAGGTGTTACATTTTCCCAGTCAGATCTCAAGCATGTTGGGTCACTTGCGCAAATCAGAAAGAATGATGTACATTGAACTGTGTGACACTAACTCAAACCAGGTCTTTTGCATAAGTTAAATATTTGTGGCTCAGGAGGTAGAGCAAGTGGTACACCAATCAGGAGGTCAGTAGTTCAATTCCTGGCTCCTCCAACCTGAAATCTGGAATGTTAGATTAAAAGTGCCTAGGTAAAAAGAGCTTGTGTGAATAAGACTTGTAATAAGAGAGTGCTTTGAGTGCCCAAATTAACTAAAAAATTGCTGTACTAGTCCATTTACTGTTTATGTCTTACTTTCTAGGCATGATGGAAGGACTTCATAGCCAGGCTATCAGCCTGGATCCACGAAGGCAGGAGCTGCTTGAAGCTCGGTTCACTGGAGTCGGTGTGGCCAAGGTTGGAACATTTTAACAGTGCAATAGCTGTTTTGTTGATTAAAATGACAACAGTTGCAGGTACAGGTCATTTCTGCAGATGCTGCACTTGATGCATGTTGTTTTTGCTAAATTTTGCCATCCTTGCTAAATTAATTCCTGGAGATGGAAACTGTAGCTCCTAGCTTTTTCTCTAGGAATTTATCCCACAACCCCACTGTGAGTGCAATTGATTAGCACTCCTATGTTAGGCTTTCAGCTGAGGAATGCTTAGAAGTCATCTCTGTTTACAGTATGCCCTGTGTTCAGGAGGTTTCTTCAGTGCTGTGATCTGTTTTCATGAGCTAAAGGTACAACAAGACGAGCTCTGTTTTGGCTGACACAGGAGCTGGCCGGCAGCTCTTTGTTTCAGTAGAGGCTAGTGACACTTAAATGGCACAGCAGCTGAAGCTCACAGTATTGGCCGTGTGCTTTGCTGTACCCTACTGTTGAACTGGGTATTAATAAGCGAGGAAATGGCAGCTCCTAAGAAAGTGGTCATTATATTTTTTTATGCTCTGACCTATATTTTGGTCTTAAATTTATTGTCAGGACTGCCTGCTGTGGTATAGGAGGATAAATGATGTAAGGCTGTGAGTATGATGCCAGTGGTATAGAGTGGATTTAAAAGTTTACACATCCCTGTTAAAATCCCTGTTTTTTGTGATGTTGAAAGAGATGCCACAAGTCATTTTGAAACTTTTCCCACCTTTACGTTTACAACTCAGATGAAAAACAAATATCAGGGGAAAAATATATAAAACATCATATATTAAGATGATTCCATAAGTGTGTACACCCTAAACTTTGGTGAAGCCATTCTTTTATTGATTTAGATATATGCTTGGGGTGATTTTCATGTTGAAAGGTGAGATTTGTCTTAATCTGCAGCTTTCTGGCAGATGCCTTAAGGCACAGGTGTCAAACTCCAGTCCTCGAGGGCCGGTGTCCTGAAACTTTTCCATATGTACCTGCTAGAACACACCTGAATAAAATCAGTTGGTCATTAGCAAGACTATAGAACTTGACTGCATGCTGAGGTGGCAATTCAGCCATTTGATTCATGTAACAGAAGCTCATGAGTGAATGAAGATAATGCAATAAAAGTACTTTTAGAAGTACTGTTTGTTTGTTTTTTTTCAAAAACTTACATTTATTTAAATTGACTTGAGTAGGATTAGAGGTTGCCACCTCAGCATCCAGTCATGTCTTGCTAATGACCTACTAATTTTATTCAGGTGTGTTGCAGCAGGGACACATTGAAAAGTTTCAGGACATCGGCCCTCAAAGACTGGAGTTCGACACCCCTGCCTTAAGGTTTTAAGCATGATACTGCCACCACCATGCTTTAGCACGGATATGACATTATGGCACTTACTTGTTTTATTCGTTTATAGGTTTGTTTATTTTTGTGTGTGTGGCCAAAAAGTCTCCTCAAGTCAATGCACATTTTCCACACTTCGTACTTTTGGGAGACTTGATGATTTTGCATATTGCAGCTGGGCTTGGATATTTTTCTTTGTCAGAAATTGCTTCTGTCTTGCAACCCTACCCCATAGTCTCGACATATGGAAACTACAGGATATTGTTGTCACATTCAATAGACAACCAATACCGCCAGAATTTCCTGCAGCTCCTTCAGTGTTGCTTCAGTTCATTGGCAGCCTCCCTGACCAGTTTTCATCTTGTCTTTTCGTCAGTGTTTTGGGGGGTCGGGGAGAGATAACATCTCCTTGATGCTTGGCTTTTGCTCTAGTTCGCAACTAAGTAAATGTTGAGGAAAATCCTACTAGGGCAGCTGAACTTTATTTGGGGTTAATCAGGGTTTCTTTAATTAATGGCAGCTATGTACCCAAGAAGAATGATTGCTGTGATTAAAGCAAAAGGTGCTTTAACAAAGCATTAGTTTAAGAGTGTGGACACTAGTGCTGGTTATTGTACTCTCGTTTTTTTGTTTTGGTTTTTCAACTAAATTGCACAGGATATAGGTCACATTCAAGTTTGGATCTCTCTCTCTCTCTCTCATCCACAAACATGAATCAATTTTATTAGAATTCCACGTGAAAGACCAATACAAAGTGGTGTACACGTGAGAAGTGGAACGAAAATCAGACATGATTCCAAACATTTTTTACAAATAAATAACTGCAAAGTGGGGTGTGCGTAATTATTCAGCCCCCTGAGTCAATACTTTGTAGAACC
>VVHJ01032372.1:0-11319 GCA_015107715.1 Tylochromis polylepis
TGCGTGGGCCAAGGGCGGGAGCCCACGGGTGAGCTCCGCCCAGGCGGAGGGAGGAGGGAAAGAGAGGAAGAGGGAGAACAGGAACACAACAAAGAACATATGTAGCCAATTTGGGTCAACCGGGTAGACACAGGGACCCTGACATTAGGGGTCTGTTTGGGCAACTGCAAACTGGGTTTAGGCGTAAAACCCCCCCACTACTGTTAGTATATTCCAAAATGAACTGAGTGACAAAATTGTGTGTTAAAGGTGGATACTCGAAAAATATAGGCAGGAGAATATTTTGTGGTATGCAGTTTACTGCTAAGTGCGCCAATATTTAATAGAGAAAAAGCACGTCTTAGTAGTTGTGCTTCGTATTAAACTGAACTGTGTTTAGAAAACAGCGAAAATTTTGTAAAACTAACACCTATTAGATCACCTATTTGGGACTTGCGCTCGCATGCTATTTTGCCCCATTTAGTCAATCTGGTCCTGGATGTACAGCCCCATGCTGACAAAACCAGCTACTATTGGCTCCAAACTTAGCACTCCACTCTCCAAATATGGGCTCTTCTGTCTGGACAAACCAAGGTGGTAACAGCCATAACGCTAAAACTGAGGCTTCAGAACTGGAGTTCACAATCACTACCTCTGCCCTTTACATACAATTTATACTTCCATGAAACGCCTCTAACAGTCTTTTTTTCTAGCTTCATACATAATTCATAAAGATTTAAAATATTCCGTTAAGTCTTCAACAACCAGCAATCATACATGCTAACAAAGTGTAGACACAATCATCCTTCTGAAGCGCTGCCTGTTCACCATATGTCCCACAGTGAATACATAACCTTTAATTTGTAATATATTATCCTCGCTTGAGCCCCCTCATGTAGCCCTCTGAATTATCCATCCCATCAATGCACTGAACAGCGATCCATGATGTGGCATCCACACTCGCTCTCCTTAAAAACGCAGCGTGTCAGCAAGAGGCCTGCTCCCCTTGTGTTAGTCACAAAGGCACAAAGGAGTCTGCCACAGTGACAGACTGGATGCTTCACACGGCGCTTGTGCCTCTGAGCGAGCGAGCGTGCTCATTTGCGTGCACGCGACTCTTTTTGTGGTGGTGGCAGTTTCATGTTAAGTTTCTTCCAGAGAAAGAGAGAAAGACAGCCATCATTGGGGCTCAGTTCTAAAAATAATACTCCAGTATGTCTTTGTACTGTTGTGCCATTCCTATTTTCTAAAGACAATAAGTTATTTATTTATTTATTTTACAGTGACTAGCAGAGCCCGATGTCTAAAAACTCAATATGTTGCACTTATATTTATAGTGCCATTCCTCTGCTTTGACAAGCCATCATGTTTTGGCGAAGCACAATAAATTTTCTGCGTTTTAAAGGCCCCCTGTTTGACTATGTTGTATTGAATTATCCAACATATAATATGTCTTGGTGACAAGCCATCAAACTAAAGAAATCCAACATTATAGAAGTGGCAGCGGCAGCATTTCCCAACTCTTTGTTGCAGCATCATGGTCAGAGCTGGAAGTTGTCAAAATATGCAAGTATAAAGGGGGACTTAGGGGCCTTTTTTCAGCTTCTGCAAGGCTGCGACTGAAGGTTTCTCTTGGACAGTGATAATGCTGTAGTTTTGCAGCAGTGACGAACATGCTCTCTTTCATCAAGTGAAATCATGACACCACAAATTTTCTAGGTCAAGGCTGTTGACAATGTGAGTGGGAAAAGAGAGGAGAGGTGAAATCAAAGGGTGAGGAAGAGACGTAAAGGGAAAAGCAAGAGGAAGACACAAAGACGAAAGTCTGAGACTGAGATTGACTACGTGTGTGTGTGTGTGTGTTTGTGTGTGCTCATGTGTGACAGCTCCGTTGTTCCTTTTAACACAGTGGCCCTGTGCTTCCATTCACAACAACAACAATGTGTCAGCAATGGGAAAAAAGAAGAAAACACACAAAAAAGTAGCCTGATACTGCCGTGGCATTGGTTATACTTGTGCACACATCTAATCCCAAATATCTGCTCCTGTGAGGCCACACGGCTTTGTGGACTCACTTGGCCTCAAAATGTCCACCTTGTATTTCCCTCTGCTTTTCTTTTATTGTCAGATTATTGGTTTACTACCTGTTGTTGGGCAGTCTTCTGTTCTCTGTAACTGCTGTTGGATTTCTAGCCACTTGGAGGAGCAGTTACTGTTTTAAAAGTGTTGCAGGAAACACATTTCTGTCCACGTGGCCAACATAAATTTTAATATTACTTTAGCTACTTTAACTATGCTTTTCATCAACTCCCAAGTAAAGCATCTTGTGTTGGTAGATGTGTTGGTAGAGTTTTCAATATAATATTTACCAACTAGCCAGTTGGTACAACTTGTCCTGTCTCTGGTGAAAGGCAGCTCAAAATGAGGTTTATTGAAGGTCAATAACCTCTTTATTTAAAACCACCTTAATCATAATGCTATGACATGTATGTGCAACATTATATTGTAACAAAGTGAATAGCAACGATGTTAGCCTACTAATGCCATAAGCAGCTCTCAGCTTAATAATTGCATAGCTAGTGCCTTATCCCATAGCTAATGTAGCATTAGCTAATGCTACTAACTCATTGTTTCACCCAATGACTGTATACCATGCAGGTAAATTTATGCCAGTTTCTTTGTACAGTTCTAATGAGATTCAAAATCAATATCTGGGTATAATCTCAAGTTTGGATTTATGCCTCCATAAGAGTAAACTTTTTGTAGAGTATTATAAAAAATAAATTTAGCATCAGTGATGGTACCTTTTGGTTTGTGTAGGCTTATGCTGAAGCCACTACTTCAGCTGTATTGTTATAGAAAACTTTTTCCTTTTATTTACAAGCGTTGTTAGGACGGTGCATTGTTGCATTGCACAGGCACAGCTCCCTAATCATTTTTGCTAAATAAAATATAAATGAAATACCACAATTTTGCTCACTAGAAGACTGGAGCTTGTTTTATTTCAGTTAAGCACACAGCAACACCATAATTAGAATTAGAGGTCCGGTTCAGTGACTCGAATTAGCTGGGGTGACACGTAGCAGAAAGCCACAGTGGGCACATATCTGTCACTCAAAGCACCCAGGCCTACATAATTTTAAGCCTTAAGAAAGTGTAAATGATGAGTTATTTAAAAAATAAAATCCAGTCCACAAAGCCCATTTTTGACACCAATCATAAATGAGAGAATTAGCTATAGAGATCAGTCTTTATTTTTGCTTTAAAGTGGAAACTGAAGTGACCAGTAGATTCTGGCAATTCCATTGAGGTTGCTAGTTGGCAGTAAATTACAAGCCCGTCCCTTTTCCAGTGTCACTGCTGGTAAGCTCTAACATAACACTATTAGTAAGATTATTTGTCCTAAAAAAATCTGATACTAGTTTTTATTATTGATACTGAATGAATTTGCATTCTGGTGAGTTAGACCACAGTGAGTCTGGTGAGTTAGCCCACACAAAGCCTCAATGCTAAGGTGTTACATGTAAAAAAAAAAAAAAAAAGGATTTTTTTTCTCCTTAATTACAGATCACAGATAATCCTTATTTATAACTAATGAGCAGCAGGTGCACTTCAAAACATTATAACAGACCAGGCCAACATCTGATCAATGCTTTACAATAAAAATTTAAGTAGAAGCAGGACACTCTCAACACTCTGCTCTGTGACGCTTTCCTTACATTAGGTTAACGACTTTCTCTTCAAATATATTGCATATTGTTCACCTGCTCAGAATCTTTGTGCAATAAATTACTTTTATGAAGAGGAATGGAGGTTCTTGAATTACCTTCCTTTGAAGGGAGGTGTCGGTGTGCATAAATAAGCGCGGAGCTGACAGTAGCAGACACCGAAAATACTCTTAAGAGGCGAAGCACCTAATTTAGCAACTAAGAAACTGGAGAGCAGAAGCTAAAATCCATAAAAAGGAATTCAGCAACCTCGAGCGGAACTTTGACACAGTGATATTTTATCATCGAGGCAGCTCTTGACACAAACACACCTTCAGTAATAAAGCGTCACTAAAGGAAATGAGGAACTGAGTCAAGGAAGTGGTGAGATCTGTCATCTCAGGTTTTGAAGTGAATTCATTATGCACAAAGAGAGATGCTTGGCTGGATAAGAATATTCAAATATTTTTTAATAGATTTATAATATGAATAACATCTTAATAAGCATAAAAGTTCAGCGAATGGCCATTAGGTTGGTATTCATCACTAGCATAATGCCAGCCTGCGGGATGTAAATTCCAAACACAAATGCACATGGTGTATGCCCAAAAATGAAGACGCTGCTGTGCCAGATGTGACTGTGAAAACAAATAAATACAAATTATACATTTTCTTACCTGTGCTTAAAAAAAAATCATGGCTTAGATTTGTTATAATGGAGTGCTCAGTGCTCGCTTAACCAGTTAGTATCCCTTAAGACTGCATCTGAAACAATATCCATATGACATGACGGCATTATTGTGTTGTTGCAGCATTTTGATTTTGTCTCCAACATCTGCGTCTCTTTGTGTAGCCCTACTGCTGTTGCACCGTTTTGCCTGTTTTTGCTGATAGATTGTGCTTTTGAGCTGCTGAGCAGACTCTTTTAAGACAACAAGGTCAGCCCATTAGCCAGTGCTTCAGAGCGATGGTGAATGTGTCGAATGTGGGGATTATTGGGTGAGACTTTGCAGGCTGTGTACACTCACTGCAAAGTGAGTTTAGCTGAAGGGGACTCCATGCAGATAAGAGCAGTTTTGATACACCAGAGTATAATAATAAGCTCCTGTGGGCTTAATAGAGAAAATCGTGTTTGGCAGGGGCTAAATCTTGATAACACTAAAATGTACTTAGTTTTGTTCTTTCTTTCATTCTTTTTTTTGTGTTATGAGTCGAGCCTGGCTTTTTGTTTAGCTGTTCATTGAGTGCTTAAATTTAATTATAACATTTCCTGTGGAGAGGCAAATGTTTGCCCTGGTTTTGTGTGTGGAGTTTTTCAGATTTTCAGAGCACTGTTCACTGTCTTATAATTGTCTTTGTAATTGATTTTGGGGGCATAGGAGGTTCAATTAAAGTAAAAGAAAAGCTGCTCTGCGTGACTCCTGTGCAGGCTGTGTACTTTTGAGTGCTCACATGTGCCTATATATCTATTTATATTTGAGTTAGTGCACATCATCTTCACAAAGTGTGCTCTGCCGACTGAGTTGTCCTTCTGTGACACTGTGTCATTCCATTTGAACGCCTGATCAGTCCATCTCTCCAGGTGGTATGACGTCTTCCTCCCCAGGAGGGCTTTTAGTGTGCGTTTGTCGTGTGTGCGCGTGTGCACGTCGGCGTGTTATTTTGCTGTGCTTCCTTAACCGTGAGTATGACACACCCAGCTGTACCTTCTGGCTTTCTTTCAGATACGCATAAGAACATACTTATGTGTCTTTGTGAGGACTCTTAGAACCTGGTATCGCTGTGTTTTTCCCCATGACCGTCACTGGCCCTAACCAGTCATGTTTTTGTGATATAATAGCTTCCCAGCTGATTTTGGGGTTGATTTTATTTTTTTTTAAATAATTAATGTTTTAAAAATAAAAGTACTCTTTCTGGTTTTCATTAATACTTTAATTTGAATTCTAATGTTTCTTTGTTTTATGACTTTCAGTTTTATAATTTTTACTGGGCTGGTGTTAAAATTTATTTTTATTTCATAGGTTTTACCTTGTGGATGTAGATAGACAAGTATGCTGTTGACTGGCCTATTCTATTTCTTGTATATATAATTTTACTATCCATTTCTTGCCATAAAAGAACAGATTTATTTTTGTCTAAACTTTACCAAAGAACAACTGAAAATACACTTAGAAAAAAATAACTCCACTAAGGCTAAAATATAAACCTACAAGAATAATTCTACAGTTAATATTCAAACAGAATAAAAGCCTGTTGTGTGGCTAAAATCCTATCTTTGACCCATGGATGGTACAAAAAATATACAAATGAAGCAAACATAGATGTACATTATATCTGCTTTCTTTTTAATGACCACCGGGGGCAATGCCTGTAGCGTGCCTAAGACAAAACACTTTTGTTGATGCATTTTGTAAAACATTTGGTAGATTTGGGTCGGTCTGCGTTTCAGAAAGGAGGATCATCCAGGATATGCTCCTTAGCTAACAACTTGTGACAGTGAGTTGTTAGTTTCATAGAAAGGCAAGGCAAGGCAAGGCAAGTTTATTTATATAGCACAATTCAACAGCAAGGTGATTCAAAGTGCTTTACAGAGACATTAAAAAACAAAAACAAATAAAAAGCATGATTTAAGATGGAGAGAAGAGCTGCACTTCGCTAAGATAGCAGTCTTGAGGTTTCATAACTGGACTCTTCACATATGGGCGACGTTATTGTAGCTACTTCCATCTTTTGTACCATCTAGGATGGTCATAAAAGATGCTACAACCACTTGTATCTGCTACAGCCACAACAGTCTTTAAGGAGACTTTGATTTGCAAGTCCACAAAATCAGAACAACGTGATTGGGCAGCTGCATTGATGGTCCTGGATAAGTGACACCAAAGGCCAGATTTGCTAAACGGGGCAAAATAGTGTGTGAGCCCAATCCCCAAATGGTGCTCATAGGTATGGTTAGTTTAATGGGCGATTTACAAAAGTTGCCTGTTTTCTAAACACAGGTGCAGTTGGTTCATTTCAAAATCAAGCACAAAAAATAAGCTTTGAGAAAGGAGCTCACTGAAATACATATTTAACAAGGGCAGCTGCCTAAATTTCAAGAATCCCCACCTCTTACATGCAGTCTTGTCAGTCTTATAAATCTGACCCCAGGTGAGGTAACAACCTGATGCAATCCCCCTGGCCCCTTACCAAAACCATTACCAACTCTCAGAACTGCCCACTGAAGTTGAGACATGTGGGCCATCAGTACTATAGGGAGGTGCCACGTGTCCTCACAAACATGGCACATATGCGTGAACAC
Source organism: Tylochromis polylepis (assembly GCA_015107715.1). Taxonomy (NCBI): domain Eukaryota; kingdom Metazoa; phylum Chordata; class Actinopteri; order Cichliformes; family Cichlidae; genus Tylochromis; species Tylochromis polylepis. Next base: position 6,988 of record VVHJ01032372.1, read on the forward strand.
ACTGCCATATGAATCAGGACTAACTGCAGTCTTTGGGCAGTAGGACACACTATGCCAATTAGCAGAAGATGAACTAACCACACTTCCCATTTGACCACTGGTATGCACACATAAAGAAAGAGAGGGAAAGAAAAGGTTACAAAACAGTGAAATTACTTCTAATCCGGGGGCCTGTGATGAAAATACTTTTAACTTCTCCCTCGTGGGCCACAACAAGGATTTAACAACCTCTTTGACTGCTACTATATCGCACAGATTTACCTGCTGTTTCCTCTGCTGTAAAATGGCTTTTGCTTTCGTTCAGCGGTGTACAGGGCTGGTTGAAGAGCTGCACCACTGCGGGGGAGGAAGGCACACTGCGATCACAACCTCCAATATGTCAAAAGTAATTAGGCTGTTCGGCGAGTATACCCTATTATGTGCAGAGAGGTGTGTGCTGTTAATTAGACTGATGAGGAGATTCTCTAATAAACCCAGCATAGACCATCAAACACATGTCTTGTTTTGTTCTGATTAGACTTCTTTTCTCATTGAAACTGGGAAATCGCAAACCGTGTTTGCTGATGCACTGCAGTTTATTAAGTGGTTTTGTACAAATATGTGAATGATTAGTGAAATATTGATCGGTCTGTTGAATGAAGTTTAATAGGCAAATATTATGGTATTTGACAGTTAATAGAGGCCATTTTCACCCTAAAAGGCCACGTATTTGTAGCTTCCTTGCTGTTCCTTGGCAGACTTAACAAGATACTAAATATATTTTTCAACTGTTGATGGACAAAACAAGTTGTCATGTAATAAACTGTCAAGATTGCGTCCCCAGTGAAGAGACAAAAAATAAATAAATCTAGATTTAATTTGAATGTTACACCAATCTAAAATGATTTCCCTCTCTATATTTACATGCACGTTTATATCCAAGCACTGCTTTGTAATCCTTTGGCAGTGAGCAGGACGAAATGGCATAAAATGATGAATCGCGGGGACCCACAGGTGTTTCTGGGTGCAAAAGTACAATCAATTTTTCAATAAATGCATTTGCCAATGAAGTCTGTGTGTAGACTGCTAACATTTCCTGGGCGCATGCCACTAAAACCTTGCTTTAAAGCAGAATGGTGGTAGTGTGGTGCCAGTGCAGTGCCACAGTATTCAACTCTTAAAGCAAAGCCTTAAATAAAGTCCCTTGTTGCAAGACTTTGCTGGAAGGTAAGGCAACATCTCTTCTGTTATTACTGTGGATTTGTCTCATTGTGTTGTTTTTTTCTTCTTTTGAATTTTTTTTTCTCCCCACCCAAACTTCAAAGTCTCTTGCAGGTAAAATATGCATGGTAGAAATAAACTGCTGTAGATCACTCTTTGAAAATCTTTGTTGACAACGTGCCACTAAATGCACCGAAGCTACAAATTAAACAGTGACACTTGTCGTCATTTAAATAAGCTTTGGCCCAAGAATTTGATAGTCGGCTACATTTTTTGCGTGACAAGCGTTTCATTTCCCAAAACGACCTTCTCTCCCTTGGGAGAGAGCAGAAAAAAGGGGTTCCTGCTTTAATTAGGCTAGCTCGCTAACAAAAAAAAAAGAGTAGAGTAGTGGAGGGATGAAAGATGGAGAGGTAGAGTGCAGGAGAGGATGAAGGTGTGGAAAGTGTGAGGAGGAGGAGGAGGAGAGCAGATAATGAGAGGCAGGATGACAGTATGAAAGAGTGCAAGAGGAAGGGAGCATGTCAAGAATCAAGGGGGGGGGGCGTTGTTTGCCTGCGGCCGCCTCATGGTGTGATGTTGCTGAATCTTCTCACCATGTTTTATTACAGGGGGCTCGTGTTGGGGTCGGTGTTGTCAGCATGCCAGCTAACTTATGTTGGCTCCTGCGACTCGGCGTGCCCACCCGCACCGTGTCGCCGTTAATTTTTGCACGCAGTGGAAAAATTAACTGTTCATGCCACGAGTAACACGGGAGACGAGGAGGAACCCAACTTGCCTACATAATGGCAGGGGTGGGGGTGGGGCTCATGGGTTTCTGTTGTTCAGACGAGGTTATTTTTGCTTCACGTTTCCATTTCCACTGAGAGCAACACGGAGCGCCTTTAATAATTTGAATAAGTCTACCCCCCAATTTGCTGTGGTCATGGTCAAGTGTATTTCCTGTAACAAGCATTAGTTACCAGGAAAGTGGAATGGCATCAAAATTTCAGGCATGCTTCCATTAGACTGATTTGCTCCACACTTTACACAAGGGTCAGTTTGTCATCAGCTTTAAGATCCTTTATTTTAAATACTATTTTTCATTCATTCTTTATGTTGCTTTCTATTTACAGTATTGCAGTAGCATTATTTGTTGACATGCTAAATATTTAATGAAATATATCTGTCATTCTCCAATTTCACAGCTCGCCAGGCTTTGCATTCATGCGACAGGGCAATACATAAAACTGATTCTTAGAGCTGCTCACATAGCCATTTTTCACCATTAACACAGTGGGATCTATAGCATGAAGACGTATTATGACCTGTTTAACAGTGAGCATTGCCATCTGGGTTTTTGCTGTCGTGTAGCTTTGCTTACGGCGACTCTCGTGCTGTAATTCTTGGGTTTCCTTTGTTGCAATGTGAGAAGGTACGATCAGCTTTGTGAAGTGTGTTACTGTGTCGGTTTGTCGCCCAGCAGTGATTTAATCGGGGTGCCAGGAAAAAAAATTGGAGGTTACAGCTGATGGTGTAGTTCCAGTGGGACACATGAAGTCATTAGTAACATCCAGATCAGCTGAACGCTACTTCCATACATTCACCTAATGAAGTCATTTATTTAATTGCTGTCCCCGCCACTGACTTATTACACCCGTATGCAATTATTCTTTAATATATGCTAACTGCCAATTTGGGGCAGCAACATGTTAAATTGATGCGATTATTTATTTCTGAAAAGGAATTACAGTTTTTAAAAATGCGCAGAAAATCACCAGATATGCATTCAACAATACGTGTTTTTTTATTTTTTAGCACAAAATTAAATCATTGGTGAATCAAAGAATATGATTACACTGATGCAAAAGTCATATGAACGCCTGGTATTGTCAGAAGCAGAAAGAGGTCCTGCTTATCAATTTACACCAGTGCTCTTAATGATTGCACAGCACACCCACAAAAGTGAGATGAATAACTTCCATGGACACCTGGATATCTTCTAATGCTGTTGGTGATTTTTTTTTTTTTTTAACTTTTTTGCCTCTTATTAAAAAAAAGAAAAAACTCTTCCAAAGCTGCCTTTTAAAAAAATTATTATTATTAATATTTATTATTAGCAAATGCCAGTTAGATTTTAAGGTTCTCAAATGCAAAATCCTTCTAGGCAAATCTCGCCACTTTTCCATCTTGGCAAGAGCTCTGGGCTCTTTTGTCAGGCCATTATTTTTTCTGCCAAGCATGTAGTTGCGTCACAACAATAACACAACTGGACATGTTTCCCAGTTTTGCTCTTATAAAGAAGACCAGCAGATTTTTTTTGACTAGTCCTAGGATATGTGGTTAGTGATACCCAAAGATTTCTCCACAGCATTCTTTCAATGACAAGTCTTTCTGGTTATATTTAAAAAATTCCTTTTCTTTTATTTTCTTGAATAATCAGGCCCCGTCTTATCTTAAAGACCTTGTAGTATCATATCGCCCCAGTGGAGCACTTTACTCTTGGACTGCTGGTGTACTTGTTTCCTGGAGTATTTACAAGTAGAACGGGAGGCAGAGCATTCAGCTTTCAGGGCCTCTCCTGTGGAGCAAGCTTTCAGTTTGGATTCAGGATTAAGATTAGGCTTAGAACTTTCCTTTTTGATAAAGTTTATAGTTAGGGCTTGATCAGGTGACCCTGATCCCTCCCTTAAGCTGGGCATATACTGTGTGATTTTTTTTCAGTCGCGTTATTCAGCTCCTGCTCAAACTGTACGACTGAATCGCAGGGGTTAGATGTTTGTAGCTCACGATGCATGTTCTCACACTATACGGCCCGATGCTCTGATGCGACCTGACTGCTCACACTGTGCGTCCATACACAACATGTGGTGTACGTGTTTCCGGAACTGTAACGTAAACAGAAGAAGAAGAACCCAGATCACATGCTGCACTGCCACGCTGCTCCGTCTTTTTCACTTCCATTTCTGTGTGTGCGCATGCGCAGTGTGAGAGGTTGCGTTAAATCGGCTCGTAGCACTGCTTCAACAGTGTGATATCTTCACGAGGGGCGACCAGGATTTCAAACAGGTTTGATTTTCTTGCGACCATATGATTGCTGAGCGGGAGCTGGTCGTGAGGTGTTAATCGCTTCTCATTACCCCATGTATACTA